>CAUJRU010000362.1:600000-834806 GCA_963277665.1 Viscum album
GTTGTTGATGCTCAACCTTAATTAATTAACAGATAAGAAAACAAGAGATAAAAAATGTAATATAAATTTTCTTACCTATCCTATAAATTTTTTATCAGATATCATGATACATGTACATTGGTATAGGGCACAACACCCAATATGATGCTTGAGAGACTCTCAATAGCTCTAATATAATATAAGTAAGAACCAATATCTTTTCATGATTGTATATCATATCATATTAATGCAAATACCATATTGAGACCAATTAATTCCCCGCCAACTATTAATGAATCACTACTCAATCACTATATGAAATATGGAATGCCTTTACTCTGTCCACAGAGGTAGAAGTTATGACTAAGGGATAGTTGTTCATCAACACTTTCTTATCAGATACACCTATCAACCAATGTACTAACAATCTCATCAACATCCACTCTTCTCTAGAGGTTCACTCCATAAGATATTGTTTATTACTACTAGGAGAATATGTAAAAATATTCCCATTTACAAGAGAATAAACTATATAGAAGTCAAACTTCTATCGATACTCAACCCAACACCGCGGTTGAAGGTTGAAGTATCAATGGTAGAATATATACTGTAAGCTATTTTGAAATGTATAAATGATAAAACTATCACTAAGAATATAGATTCGTCATTTTTTTTAATGAAACACCATAGATAGCTTTAGATCATGTGTAGGGGAGTTCCTCTCATGGTGTGGTAGCTAAAAAGACTTACAACTGACTACCTGAACATTATGCATTAAAATATCTCCCTAACCAACACTTAATGCATCATTGTAAACTAAAAATACTATTCTAGGTTTTTGATGAATCATTATAAAAAAATATGTAGAAATTTTATTTATCTCCAGGAAGGACCCCGTACACTTATCATTCCACTAAAAAGTCATCCACTTCTTGGTGAGCATAGTAATATATTCTGCCAAATGTGGGAATTACTAGATGAACTACCTATAATACTTGATTTATCCAATGGAATTACATATCTCAAATAAATTTCTAGGTAGTTTATATGATAAAACTATATCTAAATTCTTCCAATCAATAGATATTCCTATCTTAAAAATCACATTCCCCATGAAAATTACTTCTTGTATGCAAAGCCTACACATTAAATTTTTTTCCTAATGCAATTTTATAGAAATGTACTAAAAATAACTAAATTTTTAGAATGTAATTATTAGGTCTACAAATATATAAAAATATCATCAACTAATATAATTAATAACGAGTCCAGGTATAGGTGAAAGATCATATTTATTAGATCCATGACCATTTATTGGGCATTCTTTAACACAAAAAGAATCCCAAGAAACTCATACAATGCATATATTATCCTAAATTATATCCTTAGTATTCCTTATTATCGTAAAAAATACAGTATTAGCTATAATTCAAGTTTTTTTAGAGAAACACTATACTCCACTTAACTAGTCAAACAATTGAAGCACATATATGAAGGAATAGAAAGCTCCTATATCAATTAAAAAATATAATGTGTATAAATAATCAAGATTGTACCTTGAATAGTCAAAGGTCCCTATCAAATGTTAATAGGGATATAATGCAATATATAAACACTACAAAAATTATATTCATAGCCTTGTCCCAGGTATCCTCAGTTAACCATATTTGCTAACCTTTTGTTAGTTACTGGATTTCATTCCTATGTTTCTCCTAGCCATGACCTAGAGTCCACATTTTCCCAACATTTCACGTGAACATGCCGATGAAACTCTTGAAAATAAATTTTTTAGAAATAATATCATTCCTAACCAATGATACTTCAACTAAGTATTTTTTACACAATGATATTTTATGATATTTCTTTTCGAATAAGTTTGATTTCATAGATTTCTCTACATAGAACACTGAGTTCAAATGTACCAAATTATACTATTATTATTTAATGAGATTATTATCTCCTAGATTTCGGATTAATGGGTATGAATATAAATTACTAAATTATGGAAAATATTATCTCTTAAATATGAATAAAATAAATTATTTGGCCTGAAAATAGATAGAAATGAAAATGGATGTGTTCTGGAAAATAATTTTTATGTGCGCAATGTTTTTAATTTAAATACATTAGACTAATATCTTTTGATGAATTATTATAATGACATTAAAATTTATTTTATTAAATTAAAATTTTTAATATCCATCTAATATTTTTCCAGGGATAGGATATGAATAAATCTATTTATATACATTAAAACACATTTTTTCTAGAAAATCAATTCTGTTATATTTTAAACAATTATTTGAAAATGGGTTTAATATAATTATGGAAATTTAATCTCAAAAAATACATCTTATATTTGGAATCATTTGTATCAAAGTAGATAAATTTAATCCTCTAAATATTTCTTGTAAATTGTAAAATAATTAATTTAGTATATAAAATATACTATATTTTTATTATGAAAAATTAATAACCATTGCACACATACATCCAATCCATTAGAAAAAAATAACGTCGCTCATGTGTACGTGTGGATTACCACCTCTATGAAGCAATGTGATTCTTTTTTAATTTACAATTTTTATAAATGGTAATAAAGATTAATTTAATGAATATATATTATTTATTAATATTTATTTAATTGTTAAAAATTATGTACCTTTATTTTTTTCAATCTGTCAAAATGTGAAAATAGCATTCATGTGTATGTACTACTTACCATCTCCAGGAAAAGTGTAATTACTTTTTCTATATCTACATTTAATGGATGATTATTAATACATATAAAGTGGATATATATGAATTTTATATCAAAAACAACGTTTTGGAGATGATATAACCCGGTTCACTGTTTAAGTTCCAAATCTAGCGAAGTAAATGTTTCATGAAAAATGAAAAATTTAACACCAAGAAATGGTAAATTTCATATTGATATTTTTAATAAATGTGTGATTAAATTATATAATTAGTTAATATATGATATTATGATAATTTTTATGATTTTTTATATAAGTATAATAAATTATAATTTCTTTTATAATACAAGTGTTTAAAAATACTTTTAATGCAATTTAAATTCCCAGTTAGAGATTTTTGTCTGGCTTTTATTTATGTGATACACATGCCATATTTACCAAAAGTTAATTTTATGTGATGTATATAGTAATCATGAATTTATTCAATTATCATTAAAATTATAATTATACATATTTACATATGCATATAAGTTTCTATCTTTCATGATGTTTTGGTTCAAAAGTTACCAATGTGGTATTGTGTTTATGTTACAATGTCATTGTTTATGAAGATTATTTATGATCATGTTTCCAAAGATGAAGTTTTATGATGTATCTTTCATGAATAACATGAGTTTTCTTAAAAAAAATTTGTCTAGATATTAACATTATTCTTTCATTTTCCTCTCATTATGAACTCAAGTAACTAAAATAATATTTTTAAGAAAAAATGAGCTTATTTCTATTTTCGTTCAAAAATAAATTTTCTTCCATATCCATGTTTTCTAAAAATGTTTAAATTTTTTCATAAATTATATTATGATTTTCCCATGTAGTTTTTTCCAATGACTTTAATATAAAAAAAATTATTAACATGAATCTCCTTTTTGTTTTCCGAAAGATTTACATTTGACTTTTTATCGAAAATGTGATAGTAATATTTGTTTTAACATACACGACATGAACATAATTTCAAAATGACATCACTACTTAATTATTTTAAACATCCTTTAAAGGTTATCATTTTTCTTTTCTAATTCTATATTTTTCATAATAATTGTGATATTTTTAGATTTTAAACAAGTCATTTCAATTTGAAATTGTTTTTTCATCAATAAATCATCCAATGATATTTTAAAGGAAATTTTCATCTATGATAACATCATTTGATTTTACGTAGGACTTTTTGATGATATGATCCAATGATATAATAATTATTCTTTATTTGTGTATTTTATGGTAATGATGTTGTAATATATATGAAACCAATTTTATTTTCCACTGATGAAGTTATGCTGAATGTTTTTATGGTCATGTAGAATACATATGAATTGATTTATGATTGTGTTACATGTAGTCTTGTAATTATAATTTAATCAAATCAATTATGTAAATATTAATGTTCTTTGATCTCAAAGGGTACATAAAAAGTTTTCCAAAACCTGAATTTGGGTACCTCAGAGGTTATCCTTAGTCCAAAAGAGGGTACATGGGAGGTTATCTCAATCTCAAATTAGGGTACATAAGAGGTTATCCCAATATTAAATTAGATACATGGGATGTTATCCAAACTGTAAAATGTTATGAATATATTGGTGGGTATCCCTGATATAATATTCTTATGATTATGATTATTTAAAATTTTATTCTACTCTTTTATTACTGGATTTTTTTCCAATGTAATGTTATCATGGATGATGTTCTTTGACCCCATTATGATTCATGTCTTATAAAATTCCAGGATTAATTCCAGGAATCATGTTTACGATAATAAAAATGATGGGTACGATTTTCAATGGTTAAAATTATATTAATATACTCATTATTCCAAATTTATTTTTAAATAATCATTAAAATATAATTTTTTACCCATATTAATAATCTGATATAAGTCATTATTATATGTTATTTTTCATTAGTTAATGAATTAATTTTTTTGTATATTTTTTCTAATATAGGTTCTAGTTATAAAGAAATATGTTAAAGATGATTTATATACTTTGTGAACTATATGTTCATGTATCCATGTTTCCAAAGACAATAACCATTTGATGATCTAGCATGGATCATAATTTTATTTATTTAATATTCATCTAATAAGATGTTATATTTATGTATTAAAATAATGGGTTTCTATAGTTGGTATTAGAACTGGATTTAGTTACATTTGGAAACTAGGTTTTTAAAAAATTAGTGAGAACCCTTAGGATAATTGTATGTATATGAGAACATATTAACTTTTTATAAATAATGTTGTGTGGTTTTTCTATTAATACATCCCTATATGGAAACTACAATTGGACCTAGTTTTGAAACATATGAATCTAGGGGTAATCATCCTGATAATATTCAGTCGAGTACATCTCAACCATAATTTCGGTACACCGTGAGTGTTCCCTTACATTGCACCCAATTTTAATATCCCATGATAAATTTTTGGGTTAATTTATATTTTATTTATTAACCATTGCGAAGGAATTGAATAAATGATGACCATGAATGACCTAGGTTGAACATAAGGATTCATATATTGAAAAGAATGTGTCATGATTTAGACACCATATTACATATGTTTTATTATTTTTCATTCGGATCAAATATTACAAATATTCATGCATTGGTTTTTCTAATAAATTTTAGATAGAATGGTAAATTTCACGTGGTCGGTGGTGTGATCATATAGAAATTACCCAATTTGGGAAGAGTTATATGAATTATTGTATATAAAGAAAATTATATATAAATATCAATTTATTATCTAATTATTAGTTTTTGAATTATTAGGGAAAACTCTTTTTTGTATGATTGTCAAATCTCAAATATATGATTCATATATAGATAAAGTTTTCATGAATTTACTTCCTATGAATCCCATTATTCTTCTTATAGTTTAATTTGATGTTATCTTAGGAATAGATTGGATTTATTTAAATAAATCATATTTTATTTTGTGAGGACGGGAATGTATATTTGATATTTTGAACCAACTTATGGTCACTATAAATATAATGGTAAATATGAAAATCCAGTGTTAATTTAATACATTTTATGGCTCATAATTCTTATTAATTTTTTTTTATTTCATATAATTGGGGCGAAAATTTACATAAAATATTTTTCTTTTTATAGTATCTAATGATGTTTTTCTTGATGAATTTCTATGTCATATTCCATATCACGAAGTTTAGTTTTCAATATAAATAATACTTGGTTCTACACCTATTTGAAATACTCTATATACAATGGTCCCAATTGAGTTTTAAGAATTAAAGATGAAACCCAATGACGTTCGTGATAAGGGATTCATTCAGGAAAGTGTGGAACCTTTGTGTGCACCAGTCCTTTTTTATGAAGAAAGATATATCAATGTGACTCTACAATGATTATTGGAAACCTAAAAATATAAAAATTAATAACAAGTATCCTCTGCCTTGTATTAATGATTTTTATGATCAATTATTAGGACAAAAATATTTTTCAAAGATTGATATTTGATCTAGATACTATCATTTGATGGTTAAAATTGAATACATTCCTTGAAATCCTTATATAAGAGGTATATAAACTAGGAATTTAGAGTGATGTAATGTGGTACTACTAATTTCACCACTATATTCATGGATTTAATGAAAAGAGCCTTTCATGATTATCTTGATTTTTTTTGGATTTATTTATAAATGATATTCTTATATATTTAACAGAAAGGTAATAGCATGAAGATTAAATAAGGTTTGTACTAAATAACAATAATAAGGATAAGATCTAATAAAAATTTACCGTGTTTTAATTTTTGTTGTAGGGAGTTTCATTTTTTGGGTCATATAATTTCAATAGATAGTATATAAGTGGTCCCATTAGTGACAGATGCTATTGAACATTGGCCCAGATGAACTATTATTACTGAGATCTGTAGCTTTTCGTAGGTTGGCTGGATATTGTTTTTGTTCTTTTGATAATTTTTCTTTGTTACCTATTTCACTCACTAATTTAACTAATAATGGATCCAAGATCCTTTTGATAGACAAACAGGAATAAAATTTCAAGGAACTAAAGATAAGGTTAGACATCACAACTGTAATTAAGTATTCTTAGAGTGGAGAAGGGAGTTTGATCTATAATAATGCATCAAATAAGGTACAAGGATTATTTCTCATTCCTAATGATATGGTGATAGATTATTCGTCATCCCAATTGAATGTTTCAGATAGAAATTACCTAACCTGTGATTTAGAGTAATCTATGGTAGTTTTTTAATTAATTATACATATGCATATATCATTATTATAAAATTTATTATATATATAATAATAATAAAATTTTAAAGTAATTATCCACTAAAAAGAGATAGGTTTGTATTATATAAGTTGTTTGTATTTGATTAAGGATTCTGTTTTCTCAATACATTACATCCATGGGAACAAAAACAAAGTGGGTAATGCTTTGAGATGAAAGAACCATTCTAGCTTATATATGATGAGTATAAAAAAACATCTAATATTTTCATATTTTGAAAGGATAGGTGTAGAAATTTTTAAGGAAGGGTAGAAATATTATCTTACTCAAATGATCATTTAACCATATATCAATGTGATGATTAAAGAGGTGCATAATGATTATGTAGAACTACTAAAGATGAAATTTTTTCCCAGCATTAAAATATGATTATGATGGAATGATCTGGTTTAGAAAACATTTAGGTGTTATTTCCAAATAACATTTTAATAAGGGAATCCTAGATGAATTCCATAGTTTATAATTCTTAATTGATCTGGGAATTATTAAAATTTACAAGGATATGAAATATTTTTTTTTCTCACACAACATGAAAATAAATACCACAACATATAAAAAATTATTCATGGTATGTCTGCAAGTTAAGGGTAGAAGAAAGATGTATAAATGAGATTTACAACTATTTACCATAAAAATGGAAATGGGAAAACATCACCATGAATTTTGTTATTAGACTCCCCAAAAATTCAAAATTCCATAATTATATCTGGTGTTTAATTTTATCACCTTATGTATTCATAAGACATTATTTTTATAAGATATATGATTTTTATTTTAATAATTTTATCATAATATTTAGTTTGTAAGTTATAATGGTGCATTGAGTACCAGATTATACCATATCTGATCTGGATTCATGGTTTACCTCAATTTTTAAGGGAAGTATTCTGAAAAAATGGTTTCATAGTTGTGTTTCATTACATCTTATCATTCTCAGATAGTTGTTTTATCTGAGAGAACTATTTAAACCCTGAAGTATATGTTATGATCTTTCTTTATGGATTTCAAAGGTTATTAGGATCAATCCTTTTTTTCATTGGTTTTCTAGACACAATAGGTTTTACCTTAGAATTATGATAGATCCTTATTAATATCTCTTTAGAAGGAAGTGTTATAGTCTATCATGTTGGGTTGATATTGGAGATATAATAAAATTATGACTTGACATAGATGAGTAAATGAGAAATAAAGTTACATTAAATAATTATGACATCCGAGAAGATCATTGTCAAAAGAAAAGTTATAGTGACAATCATCAGTGAAATATTTAATTTTAAATTGGTGATATGGTATTTTTAAGCATTTATCCATTGAATAGGTTTATGATATTCAGAAAGAATTGAAATTAACCCCTATGTTTGTTTTCCTATTCAAGGTTCTTGATTTGTTATGGATGGTAGCTTATCAGTTGTCACTTCCACCAAACCACACTCAAGGACATGATTTGTTCCTTGCATATCTCATGAGGATGTACATACATGATACATCATATGTACTGAAATGTTCTGTTGTACAATAAGATAATGATCTTTCCTATGAATTTAAATTAGTATAAAACTTGGATCATAGAGATAAAGTGTAATACAACAAGACTACTAACCTTGTTAATGTTCCCTAGAGTAATTCAAAATTCGAATAATCTAATTAAGAAACCAATGATGTGATGAAATAGATACATGCTAATTTTTTATAAAAAAAGTAATTTAATTTGGATGGGAAATTAATTTTAATTATGGGGATTTAATGTGACACTATGATATATCATAACATTTATCTTCTAATAAGTTTGATACTTTAGCTTTATCTACATGAAACATAATGTTTCAACAAATAAAATTATTCGATTATTATTTTATGTAATAGTTATCACCATGTTTTTATATAGATTTGTATAAATAGTTATAAAAAAATGATGGGGAAAAATTATTGTTTAAAAATGTATAAAATAAATTCTTTATTTATCAAAGGGTTATAAATGAAAATAAATCCATTTTAATGTAAATAGAGATGTTTTTTATTAATATTTTATATACACAATATTATTTTTATTAAAATAATTTCTTTTAATATCTACTGATGAACTATTTTAAATAAATAAAAATATAATTGATCAAATATTATTATATTGTATTCATCTATTTTTATCTGAACATAATATAGAATAGAATTTGTTTTATTCTTAAAAGACATATTTTTACCATTATTAGTTTTCATATCATTTTATAGGTGTATTTCAAAAAATATTTCTACCACTTTTAAATTTTGAATATTGAAAAATGGAACCCATATTAGAAATTATATAGTTAAAATTTCTAAATACGTCTCTTTTATTTTTTGTCTTTATAAATACTAACCTTGGTAAATATTTTTCTCTACGGTAATGCTAAAATGGGTAATACAAGAATAATCATTTTGGGTAGGGATTCTAAAATTCTTTAACAGTAAAATTTATCAAATTTTAGTATTTAATTCTATCACTCTCTTTCATGACTTGAAACAATGGCAACTTGGAACTATTTTGATTTGATAACGACCTCTATATTAAATTAAGAAATGAATAATTACAAAGTATTAATATAGGGGATTTAATATCTCTAAAATGATAATATAAGGATAATAGGAGGATATTTTACATATAAAAATTTAGTTGGAAGAGAAATTATTATTTCTTATCATTTCAATTTATTTTAAATTTTTAGTGATTTAATATTCACCTTAAAATCTTATTGAATATTGAAAAAATATTTATTCTATTTCTATAAACATAAAATAAATTATTTTAAAAATATTAAAAATAATATAATTTTTGGGGATTATTATGTTCAACATATTATTTAGATAAATATTAAAAATTAGTTTTGTGATAAAGGTTTATATTTCAATTCTTTTGTTGTTATTCTATGTTAAAAGTCATAGTAATAGAATATTTCGAAAAATGACTTTAATGATAATTTATAATAAACAATAGTTTATTAAATGATTTAAAGTTCCATAAAAAACTATATTCTGAAAAATTAATTTTATATTTTTTTAAATATAAATTTTTCACATTTATGTGTGACTTGTCCTTTTATGTTAACTTTCTCATGCATTACATAGTAGAAAACATTTTTATCACACTATTTTTTAAAAGGGTTCATTGGGGATAAAATTAATAGACAATGGAGAAAATTTAGTAAAACATGTAAAAAAATTATTTTATGATATTATTTTGAATAATATTAATATTATCATTAAAATATACCAATTTTGATATACATTACCATGTAAATTATTCAATATTAATTTAATACATTTTGTAATTCCAGGAGTACCCCTCCAATAACATTTAAAAGGTCCACTCTTCTTATTTATTATTCAAAATCTTCATGCCTTGTATATTAGAAAAAATCCATCATAATACCTTCCACGATTACTTACTTAAATCATTGAGCATCAATTATTGACAAAATATAATTCTTTCAAATCATAAGGTGCAAGACAACAAATGTTTCCCAATGAATATGTATAACTCTTAACCGAGCATTTTAAATATAAATAATTCTTATACAACCTCTAAATAAATGTTTTCCACACTAAAATAATGGAATAAATTTATTCAATATAATAATTTTTTATTAGGATGATTGATCAACCATTGTCCACCTCTTTCCAATCCATTGAAAAATGATAACATCGCTCATGTATTCATGTGGAACACCACCTCCACAAAGTGAAGTAATTATTTTTTCATTTACACTTTACATGGATGGTAATAAGGATGGTCTTAATGAATATATATCATATATATTTTATAATAATTATTATATAATGTTTAATTATTATTTTCATTTCATTCATTCAGTTATTTGAGAATTGAAAACAATGTTCATTCATTTGTATGACCTACTGTCTCCACGAATGATGTAATTAAGTGTTCCTTATATACCTTTTATAGATGATTATAAATATTAATATAATAAGTATATATTATTATTATATTATAAATAAATTTTTGGCGATAATTTAACCATAATAAAGTTACATTTACCAAATTTACAGAACAAAAATTCTCATGAAAAAAGAAACATTTAATATTTGAACATGATGATTTTAGTTATGAATTATTAATAAATTAGTGTTGAAATTTTACAATCAGATCATATATGATATTATGATTTTGTAAAATAATGTGGTATAGAATTATTATAATTTTAAATTTAATATACATGAGGTTAATTTTCTATCGAAGAAATCTAAACTCAAGGTGGAATATTTTCATCTCAACATTATTTCTCTCAGATAGATGCCATATTCACCACTTATTTATTTTATTTAGTGTATATACTAATCATAAATGTATTTAATTATGATTATCTTAAAAATTACAGGGATATAATATCCATATACAGTTATCTCTATCATTATTTTTTATTTTAAATTTACCAAATTGTTAATGTATATTTATTATAATATTAATATTTCTAATGATTATTCATGATAATGTTTCTGATGATAAAATTTTATGAAGCATATCCAAATAATCCAATTAATTTTCTTCCCCTCTCATTATTCATAGTTATTACATTTTTTCCTTTAATTATACAATCCTTATACAATCAAGAGTATGAAGGAATATTTTTATGGAAAACAAAACTTATTTATATTTTCAGTCAAAAAACTTTTTTCATCCAAATAAAATTTTTCTAAAAAATTTTATATTATTTTTATTTTTTGAAAGAAAGTTTTACCCATGATTTATTTATTAAATTTTTGTAAAAAATAATATCCCTTTCAATTTCAAAATGAGGTACTTTTTACTTATAATAAAATTGAAAAATGAATCGTTGTTTTTTCTTACACAACATGAACCTAATTTCCTATCATCATGACTGATCTATGAATTAAAACATCCTTTAAAATTATCTATGGTTATCTTCAAAGAAATTATTTCCCATAATATTTGGGAATTTTATATATTTTATACAACTGATTTCAATGTGAAAATGTTATTTTACACAAGAAATGATCCTATTAATTTTTTAAATATTTGTTCATCTATGACAACATCATTTGAGGATACATATGATTTACTGAAGATATGATCGAATGATTCCATATTTATTATTTATTTGGGTGTTTTTTGGATATAATGCTGAAATATAAATGGAAACCGTTTTTTTTTCAATGGGATAAGTTATTATGAATGCTTTAATGATCTTATAGAATCATTTGAATATATTTATGATTATATTGGGTGGGATTAGAGTTATACATTCCTCAAATTAAATGGGTAAATATTAATGTTATATGTTCTCAATATGTACATGAGCGATTATCCTAATCCCAAAAGAGGGTACATGAGAGGTTGTCCAAATCCCGAAAGAGGGTACATATGAGTTTATCTCAAGCACAAACAATTTAAAAAGGCAGTTATCCCAAAAATAATTTTTATGAATGTATTGGTGTGTATCATTGACCCGTGATTTCTATGATTATGAGTATGACATAGTTTCTTTCACTATCTTATGAAATAACATAATTCCCATATTATAATCCCATGGATCATGTAATTTCATCCCATTATGATTCCTATTTTATGAAACTGTATGATTTATGTCATGAGTCAAGTTTATGATTTAAGAATTACTGTCCGTGATTTTAAAAGAATAATATCATTTTATCATACCCAATATGATAATTTCCTCATTAAAAAATCATTGATAAGTCCCCTGTATACTATTATTGGGAATTTTATTTCACACTTTTTTATTTTTCTTTTCCTTAGGATATAATGAAATTTTTTATATATAATGTGCATAAGAATAATTTTGTAATAAAGGTGTATATAGGAGATGATGTAGATATTATATGGGACAATTGTTTATGTATCCATGTTTCTAAAGACTCTAAATCATTTATGTTATTTTGTGTATCATAATGTTATGTATTGAATATTCATTTAGAAGTATGTGATATTTATATATTAAAATTATGGTTGAATAAATTATTTTGTATGAATGTATGATATTTTCCAATATCACCATAGTTAAATAATTGAGGAACACCTCTGCCCAAAGACGAAGATTAGGATAACTTACTCAACTCTAGTTATCTATTATTACTGTGGAACATATCCACTAATTTCTAGTTTTTACTACTGAAAAAGGAGCCTAAAATATTTTAGTGATTTCTCTCATTGGTTTTCTAAGAAATAGAAGAAGGCCCATTACTTTTTCCTCCTCCAATACCTTCCTAATCATGAGAGCCTTGGGAAATACATTTGAGTATGTTTTTAGTTTTATTTTTATGACCAATCACAATATCATTAGTTAAAGGATTATCACATAATTTCATTCCTTATGATATTTATTCAAAATTTAAAGAAATCAAATAGGTGAAACATTGTATAAAGCATTTTCAAATAATCCACTGACATCATCAGATAATGAATCTCCAAAAACTCCATGGTGTGGTCAAGCTTCACCATGTTTGGATGAAACTCATCCAATATTTTTTCCTTGAAAATCACCCAAGATTGGCCTTCATGATTCCCATCATAATTTATGACGCTCCACAATCTCTAGGTTTTCCTTAAAGTATATAAACAAAAAATTTCACCCACCATTCATTTAGAGTATCAACCAGATTAAATATTCCATAAATGATGTCAATCTAATCCTCAGCATCCTAGGGGACTCTAGTTTGTTGAATGGATGGGGGATTTAGAAGCTATAAATATTGTGCATAACTGACCACCATCTAGTAGATTCCTATACCATGTACATTATAACAAAACATTATTTCTAAATTATTTTTTTTCAAAATAAATGAGTGTTATGTAATATTATATAATAATTATAACCAAATAGAATATAGAGAAACAAACATAACATTAATTAATTAATGAAAATTGTTACATTAGTTAATGGGTAAAACCATTAATATTCCAATTATTAAATTTATATAAAAAATAGAAAATAAAAAAACTATATTTGGAATATTTTGACATCCCAACTGATTAGAGTTATCCATCCCACAAACAAAACTAGAAAATAAAAAAATACATCAGTAAATAAATAATGATATTTTTAAATGGAAATGTAAATCCAAGAGATATATTGAGGTGAGTAATGAATTATTTAATAAATTTGTACTTATAGTTGGTAATGGGATTGCTGGAATAGTAACCAGACCATTGGAATAGAATGTGACAATTGACATTGTAATGTGACTATTAGAAAAGTAATCTATCATAAAAATAATGAAATTTAATATGAATAATATATATGATGAGTAATTGAAATGAATAAAAATAATATAATTCAAAAAAAAAATATCTAGATTAAAACCTAAAATAAAATATAATCATGTTTTTAAATTGTATTTTATGGTATTCCGTATAAAATAATTATTTTTATATTAAAAGTAAAATTACCAATTTTATAAAATTATTTTAATAAATCTAATTTTATTTTTTAAATCATTATATAAAATGGTAAAAGGGTTATTTTTTATAAGGTTTCTTAAATACTTATATTTTCAGGTGAACATTAAAAATACATTTTTGGTAACAAGTGTATCCTAAATTACATTATTCATCATGTAATAATGACATAATCATTTGTAGAATGTATGGTTTCACCAAAAAAATATTCAATTTTATAAACTATTAATTAATATACAATGAACATGATTTCCAAACTTAAAAATTTCATTCCAAAACCTAAAGTCAAATAGATTCAATTAAAAAACATTTTTTTTTCATTTTTCTACTTTTATTTTTAATAAACCCCCCAAATTAGAATTATAAATGTTTTTAAAGTCCTATAATCATTATAATATATTTTTATATGATTCATAATGTGAGAAATATCACTATTACATGTTTTACCTTGGATAAAATATTATATTCAATATTTTATTCTAAAACACCACTCTCATGATGTATAAATAATCCCTTAACAAATCTTTGGAAAATATATCCTCCCTCACTTTCCAAAAAAAATTCTATTAAAAAATAATCACTCTTAAGAATCTTATAATCATTAGTTATGTTTTGGATCAATCAAAATACAATATTCCAAGAAGCTAAGGTCTATAGAGAAGAAACCACTTCAAGAAAGAGGCAATGGCCTTTGATTTTGTTATTTTATTTTATTTTTCTAGCTTCATATCATGCTTATATTTTCTAACTCAAATCATTATTAACAAATTATATATTATTTTAATATGATCTTGATAATGATAATATACTATAGTTTTTTAATATAAACTCATATTATACATCTCACAAATCCTCTTTGGACAATATCTCTTCAGTGGTTAATTGATCACCATTGGGGAAATATCCAATTATTTCTTATAACCCACATTAGGGATGGTTATAAAAAATTATTTACAATTTATAAATATATATATATATATTAATCTTCTATAAGTAATTTTTCTTATTCTTTAATGACCTTGAGAAAAATAGAAAAATTGTATCAAAACTGGAAAATTTGAAGAAATCATGATATAAAAATTCCTCAACTTAAAAAATTATAAATTATTAAATATTATAAAATAATTATAATTTATTACATGTAAAAAAATGAAAACAATTTATTTCTAGTTAAATATTTTATTAAACCTATGTTAATTATGAAACAGTCATAAAAGAGATGTAATAAAGACAGATTTAATGTAAGTTGGTTGCCAAACCCAAACTCTTTATTTTGGGTTATCACCTATTTCACATATATTTCACTATTATTTTCCTCTAATTTAAAAAATAATTCCATTCAATATTCATTATATTTTTTCCATGGGGTATACATGTTTCAATCCTACAAGAATTGTTTCTACTCCATTTACAATTACTTTTCAAAAAAACTTAAATATCAAATAAATATCTCGATTAATCTTGTGTTGTCTCTTCTATAAAAAAGAAAATGATCTCTTATGAAAATTATTGATATCCATTATTCATTTGTAATCCAATTGTTCATTTTTTGATGTATTATAAGTGAAATCCTTTTACAAAACTCATTCCTTTCAATGGGATATTTCATGACTATGATTGTTATACTTCCATGTGGAATGTATGATTATGAGAATTTTATGATGTTACGAGGGGACATAAAATTATATAGCCCTCCAATGAAATTTTTAATGTGATATATTTCATTACATTATATTTATTATTCATGAACATTATGCTATATTTTTTCAAAATGTTGATTATACGATTTATGGAAATATGATATGCATGGACATGAGGCTAGATTTGTTCACAACTATGTACTTTATTTGACAACTATGACATGATGTTTCATTTTTTCACAATCCACATTCCATGAATTTTTCATATGTTTCCCTCATGATAATGATGTTGATCCCATGCTTATATTATGATGATGATTATTCCCACCCATTCTCTTTTGATTCATGTCCTTTAATCCTCCACTTAGTAGACTTTTAATTCCCTATGTTTTCGATGTATATATTTTTGTGATTATATGTAATATATAGAAATAAATAGTTTATATTGATTAATAATAAGGATTTAAATAAATTATTATGTATTTTTTTTTCAAGTGTCATATGAGCTTAATTTTTCCAAGGCACCTAATCTTTTAATCATGTATCATACCTCTATTATGTTTTTTATCTCAAAAATTATATAAAAACCATGTAAGAAAAACTCAGTTCATTATAAAGAATTATTAGCCAAAACTCTCCTAGATTAAGTGGTTCTACTTCCAATACCACTTGAGTGACCATGGGAGTATTACCAACGACATACTCTTGAACTTTTGAGAGTATTGTAGGATCACTTCCCAAGGCTGGAGCATCCTGACCCCCAATTATAGTTAGTATCATAAGGATTATTTGAGGTATAATAATATGAAATTCTATAATAAACTATTATAAAGTCCAATAATATCTAACTAGGATAACTACTTAATTGCTTCTATGAACTGTCAAAAGATCACTATGGGAAGTCTCATTTTAAGAGGCTACCCACATCTATAAAGAATAGCCCCCTTAGCATTTCCTAGGGCCAAAGAAAATTTTTCTAAACCTTCACATTAGTTTTAGTCATGTACATATTACACGGAAGACAATGCATAGGTTTATGTAATTTATGATTCATCATAGATATATAACAGAAGAAAAATACATCGATTACTAGTAAAATTTATTTAATTAATCTACTATATAAGACAAGATAAATAGATATGACTTGTGAACCAATGTTCCTTCCTGTGATTCATGGATACACCAAAATAAAAAAAGTTGTAATGAAACAATAATAACCATGGAATAATATAAAACTATAATAAAAAAACAGTTAATATATTCCCACTCTTCTAGTAACATGGAGATCCACTACACTATACTATATAAGCACTAGAAAAATCCCTCAACCCTTGTTATGTCAATCTTGCCTCTTTTCTACAGTGCCATATTTTTTGTCATTAAGAAACTAAAATAAAATAAAACATTTTTTAATACCTCTTTATAACACTCAAACCCAAATCATCGAGTCCGGTCTACTGTGCCACATGAACTCATGTACACATACCCATATGCAAGAGGCTTCCAAAAAGAGATGAGGGGTTCGATGGTAATATGGGGATATTATATCCTAGGTATCAATATCCATGCATCACATAGATAACCAAATATAATAAAATCTAAAAAACATTTTTTTTAATAAAAAGTAAAAAAGGATATATTGTGTGAAATGGAATACAATTCTTATAAGGCATACCAAAGGATCCCCAATGCAGTTGATCATTCCAATCTATTAATACAAGAAAAATAAAATAAATACATAGAAATAAAAATCCTAAATATTTCTCAACATGGAATCCACAACAAAATCTCCACCTACTCCACTACTTGGCACATGAAAATTTCGCTTCACTAGATCTCTGACCACAATGTCTAGAAGTACACCAAAATTTTCCTGA
This sequence comes from Viscum album, assembly GCA_963277665.1. Taxonomy (NCBI): domain Eukaryota; kingdom Viridiplantae; phylum Streptophyta; class Magnoliopsida; order Santalales; family Viscaceae; genus Viscum; species Viscum album. The sequence continues at coordinate 617,954 of CAUJRU010000362.1, forward strand.
AAGGTATGAGTATAGAAACAGTAGTACATCAACAATTTTTCCTTAACATAGGTGAATAAATATATAAAATTACATTCCAAGATGATAAATAAATATATAAATGAAAAATAATTTTTTGATTCATCTTACGCTAACCATGATTCCATAAACCACATGCTCACCTTCTTCTACGCCATGTTAGAAGAGATGTTATGCCCGATTATGTTGTTGAGACCAATTTGGGTATAAGTTGTATTCGTTATCAACTGTTTTCAATAATGGTCAAAAATAAGTAAGAACTCTAATGTGAATGGATATTAGATTAAGTGAAAATTCATAGGGAATTGTTATGTATTCATAGAATTGGATGCCACACTTGGGAAATTCTCCATGATTACCAAAACAAACAACTAATGCACTATTACTAAGGTAAAAGAACTACTGTAAAAAAGTGACACATTATTTACTTCATTTGTGTTTCATCCTTTGATGGATCATTAATGTTAATTGGAAATCAAGTTCTAAAATTGAAATGTTTGATGAAGATGATAAGAGGAAGAGAAATGTGTTCATACATGGGTTGGTTTGAATTTAAAGATGTTCATGCATCATATTTTATGTTGACATTTATGTTAACAATTCATTGTGGATTACATTAAAAAGGGTGTCTATCCCATAAGCCAGCTGTTGGGCCTCAAATTGAGGCTCATGCGGGACCACAGGGTCGACCACGTTGATGTGGAAGCCATGAAGAGATATCCCAAGAGCATCATAGTTAACACAGAGTGTGCGCCACAATGTGGGGTGACATGGAAGCATGAGGGCATGACATGGGAACAAGGCATTCCTTGTAGGAGGAATAGGGTAGGCGCAAAGAGTACCAGCAGAACACAATAAGGGGCGGTACAATGGATAGGGGTAGAGAATTCTGAGCCACTATAGGGATGATTCGATTGAAAAACCTCACTAAACCCACGTATCCATTTCGATGTGGGATGATTTTTTTAATGTGAAAAATCATATCAGTCATCCATCTGGTCCCACATAAGATCTTGGCCGCACACCTCGTCCCATATCCCATGATCTAATCCCCACCATCCGCTGCATCTGTGCCTCGCATGATCAAATGAGGGTCTTCTGATTGTGCGGTGGTTTATAAAACCCAATCTCCATCGTCTTCCACCTCTATCATTCATCGGTGCAACTTCATCTTACTTGATAAAATGAAGAACCATGATCCTATCACTATTCATGATCATTTTAGCATCATGAGGACCATTGGTACAAACTGAAATCATGCATGAAAACTACATCTTTCATGAATGAGATATCTCGATGATGATTGTTCGAACGAGAATAATGGAGTTTCCTAGGCCACCTGGATTAAAGTTATGAAACAAAACTGGATCAATGCGGTCCTTAAACGCATGAATGTGAGTCAAAATGGATCTTGTTCAAAATATGAACACCTGAGATATCCGGTGTATCTAAAATACATTTTGAATAATTCAAAGAGCCGAGGGTCTAGTACATTCAATGGATAATATTAAGAAGATATCAATGTGACAATTGAACATTGAATACAATATTTTCCTTGTTGATAATAGAATCTACACCCAAGCCAATATGAGCTGCTTACATATGAATTATTGAAATCTTATTTCAAAAAATATATCTTCCATTCGAGCCATCAGTTCGCAGAGGGAAAGCAATGAGAAATTCAAGCCTTTAATGATTTAGAAAGATAGAATTCTGCAGGCCTTTGATAAGTGCTCTGCACTTTTGAGGGACATTCACGAATAAAGACACTCTACAAAGAAATGAAATAGAAAAAATCGTCTCCCTTGCCTCTATGATGAAACGAGATCTGTGAAACCCTCCTGGTTTGTGAAGATCAACAGAGCACTGTGACCCATTGTTCCCAATAATATTCATGAAGACCACACATCGTGTGCATGGAAGATTTGGGCTTCGTGAGGCTGTACTTGTGCACCTCTACCATGAGAAAAAAGACACTTGAACCCTTCATCTTCAAGAAGATAGTGTCTGAGAATCCTCATATTTTCATTCTAATAAGATATACTATTTAACAAGGTTTGTTTTTCAAGATGAATAAGATTTCACAAAGTCCATGCATGTGCATACATGTTTATCAAGTGAAGAAACCAAAGGCAGTGGGTGTTGGAGGTTTCACCTATTCAGTCTGCATTCAAAAAAGAGAAGGATGGAGTCAAAGGGTAGGAAATGTATGTGTGTGAACATCTAAAGGAGGACGGATAATATTTTTACCTTGAACTCATGAACTAAACACAACCAAACTAAGTGATAATCAAAGATGAATAAGAGAACAAGAGAATGGGATGTGTGTGTGCTTAAAGGAACTATACCCAAAGGGCCTTAGCATAAAAAAGTAGAAGAGGAAGATCATGAATTCATGCATGCACATGCATACATGAAGACTTGGAAATGAAATATTCAAAACCACAGGTGAATGTGTGTAAATAAGGGAAGAGAAACAGTACATCTAAATATCCACATGCATGGTCCCATGCATACATGGAAGAAAAATAAATGAATTAGATGATTCCAAGGAGATCATCCTTATTTATTGAATAATAAAATAATAACTGGTGATTTTTCCAAGAATAAGAATATGTCTCAGCGCATTCAGATATTGAACTAGAGAATAATATTGAACATAAAAGAGAATAAACTTTAGACCTTGTTCAATGAAATGTCTATTGCTAAATAGGAGACAAAGACTTTCAATCCTACCTATTGAAGAGACCTTCATGTTTATAAATTGAGTGAGACTTCACCTAAGGTAGTCATCCATCAGGGGTCAATGAATGTGATCTGAGGGAAGTAGTGAGCTATCCCTAAATCTTTAGGAAGTGTTTCTGGGATATAGTGACTATTCATGAACCACTATAATCCACAACCATGTAATGATTAGTGGAATTAGGTACGATGAACAACCTATTGGTCGATGCTCCATGGACGTATCCCTTAGTTGTGAACCAAGTAAAAGTGTTGTGTTTTCCTTCTAAGTGTGAGTGTATTAATTTCAACACATATCCATCATAAAGGGTTAAACAAGTTCCTAAGAATTTGGGAACAAGATCCTATATATAAGAGAAAATGTTGGCACCCTACTTCACCCCCCCCACTCTCAAGTTGGTCTAGGGTCCATCAATTTGTATCAGAGGGAAACTTTTCAGGTATGTTGGATACTCGACAGTAATTTTATCCAGTCAAAGATTTATGTTTTCTTTCTTATATAAATAATAAAGTGTAGTTTTGTTGAAGATTTATTTACCGGTGGATTGAAGTATATATCAATCAAGACCTTGAAGTATATGAAAAAGAAATAGAAAAATCCATTGATCAATTCCCTCTTATCTAATGAAGAGGTAGTTTCTAGTTCTCCATGTCTATCTAATAATGAAGGAATATTAGGATTGGAAAGTAAAGAGTAGGTGGCTCATGAAACCACCAAAAATAATGAATACAACACTAGTGGTTATGTTCATCAAACATTTACCTCCCATGATCATAAAAGTGGTCAAGATAAATTAAGAAATTATCCACATGATATTCCTACAGAAATAGTTGTTGTTGTTTGTATAATATTTCAATACATACAGGTTGAGATCACACAACTGGAAAGAGAAGTTGATAATGTGTAAAAGGGATTAGTAGGAAAATATTTTGAATGTTTAATGCTCCGCTGATAGATTAAGGCCTTTGAAAAAAAAAAGAAATAGTCAATATGAATCTGGAAGAAAAGATTTTTTCACTTGAAGATGAGCTGAAGGAGAACACTGATGTCAATAGTTTATGTTTGGTAGAAAAATTCAAAAAATTCAAGGAACTCAACTCTTGGTTACAAAACAAAGTTATGATGCATGAAGATGAAGTTAAATTATTAAAGAAGGATTTTGAAAAAAAGATGACTATGATTGATTACTAGAAAGTCATCCTCAATTTCAGATGTCTAGAATTGAAAGCTTCATTGACCGATCTTGAGAAAACACATATTGGGTCTCCACAAAAGAAGAAAATAGTAGCTTCTGACACTCAATGTTCACTAGAGAATCATACTGTCAAAAGACATCCATCATGTGATAAAAATATCATGGATTCAATCATATATCTATCAAATGTGTCTGAGAAGAATGCACCATCCATAACAACTTGTACTAATGTTTTGAAAATTTATTCTACAAAAAATCTAGGTTGGAAGAAAAATTCTAAACCAGTATAGATGATGAAATGTGAGGAGAGCGTGCCTACAGAACATGGTATAGGTCAGTACCATAGACATTGGAGGAGAAATATTTGTTTTTTTGGGATGATTTGATTGATAAACCATGCTGAACTATAATTTCCATTTCGATGGGGGACTCCCTTTTTAATGAGATAAATGATCACATCCATCCATCCAATCCAGTGAAAGATCTTGGATACATGACTCATCCCACATCTGAAGATATAATTGACACTGTCCACTGCATCCATGCATCACATGATTAGATAAGGCCCGTTCGATTTCCCAGTGGTTTCTAAACCCCCAGAACTGTCGTCTTCCTCCTCTAGCCCTCATCGGTTCCACTGCATCTCATTATAGATAATGATGAACCCTGATCTGATCACCATGGATGATCATTTCATCATCATGAGGACCACAAGATCAAATTTAAAAAATAAATTCAATATATATCTTTCATACACGAGATATCTCGAGGATGAAGTTTTGACTGTGGAAAATGAAATTTCTGAGGCCACATGGATTCGAGTGATGTTTTAAAACATAATGAATGCAGTTCTTAAATGCATGAATGTGACTCATGATAGTTCTCATTTCAAATGGAAACACCCAAGATATCCGAAATATCTAAAATGTAGTATGAATAATATCAAGAGCCATGGAACTCTTAAATTCAAAGGATAATATTCAGATGATATCCGTGTGAGATTTGAATGTGGGATAAGATATTTTCTTCACCTATAAAAGAAACCACACCCAAGCTGAGAGAATTTACTACCATACGAATTCTCAAGAGCTTTTGTCAAAAAACAGAGCTTCCAGTCAATCCTTTGACTCAAAAATAGAAATCAAGCAGAACCCTGAGCCTTTAAGGATTAACAAATAAATGATTCTGGAAGATTTCAATAAGCTCTCTTCACTCTCGAGTGTGCTTTGAGAAGAACCATTCTCCACAAAGAAAATAAATAGCACACATCATATCTCGTGGCTCTGCGATGAAGAAAGATCTATCAAACCCTCTTGGTTTGTGAAAATCATCATAGTACCGTAAGATAGTGTTCCCACTGAGCTTTGTGAAGACCACAAACATTGTGTGTGGAAGATCTGTGATTCCTAAGGCTTCACTTGTGCACCTCCTATGTGACAAAGCATACCCACGAACTCTTTGACTTTGCAAAGAGAGGGTGCGAGAGCCCTCTTTTTTTCACACTAACAATATATACTATATACAATGGTTTGTTTTTAAGGAAGATGTTTTTTTCACAAAGTCCATGCATGTGCATACATGTGTATCAATTGAATAAAAATGAGACTGTGGGTGTTGGGGGTTTCACCTATTCAGGTTTTCATGAAAATAAGAGAATAAAGGAGTCTCGAGGTAGGTAATGTATGTGTGCACACATGTGAAGGTGGATGGAATGTACATTTACCATGCACTCATGAACTAAACATGCCCAAACTAAGTTCTAAAAAAATAAGAATAAGACAATGAGAGAAGAGTCTTTGTGTGTTCTTAAAGGAACTATACTCATTTGCGCCTTCACACAAGAAAAAAGAAGAGGAAGAGCGTGCATTCAAGCATGCAGAAGCATACTTGAAGAATTTGAAAAGAAATATCCAAAACCAATGGTGCAAATATTTTTATATTGGAAGAGGAATAGAATATATAAATTTACACATTATTGGTCACATGCATACTTGGAAGAAGAATAGTGGATTCAGATGAATCCCATTGAGATAATGCTTATTACTCAAATAATCACATAGGAAATTTTGATTCTTTCGAAGAAGAAAATGAAGTTTTAGTAAATTTGGTTGTTGCACTAGAGATGAAGATTGGCCATAAAAGAACATCAACTCTAGACATCGATGCACGAAAAGTCTCCTGCTAGATATGAGACAAATACTTTCACTCATAGCTATTGAGGAGACCTTCACATATATAAACTGAGTGAAACTCCACCCAAGGGGGTGAGCCTAAGGGAGTAAACAGAAGTGATCTGAGGGAAATCATGAGCTATACATGAATCTTTAGGTAGTGTGCTTGGGACAAAGAGACTATGACCAAACCTTCATAATCTATAGCTATGTGAATATTAGTGGAATTAGGTACAATAGACAACTTGTCGGCATATTCCCCATGGACATAGCCCGTATTGGTGAAAAAAGTGAAAGTGTTTTTCTATCCCTATACATGTGAATGTTTTAATTACTACACATATCCCTCATACAGAGTAATAAACATTCCTGCCAACATGGAAAGAAGATTTAGTACATATGAGAAAAATTGGGCACCCTGATTCACCCCCTCTCTTAGGGTGCTCTAGGGTCCACATATGAATCTAAAAATAGGAAAAGGGATATTATGAGTCTCAAAAAGTCCATTAATCTATAATACCATAGGTTAATCAACCATTTCATCATTAAATACCAACTGTATATGGTCAGGCTATAAGGCCACCTTTCCCTTCCAACTATCTTAGGTCAGAGAATAGGGTTTTCATGCTATGTTGTCCAATATGAGGTAATTCCTCAACTATATCATGACCTAATATAATTTAATAAATGCATAACCATAATAATAACACTTCATGTGTCACCTAAAATCTACGGCGTTAACTGAATCATGAAGGGTCCACCAATTACTTTCATGCCAGATTATAGAAGCAGATTTTTCATAGATAATCTAAACACCCACATACAAGTAAAAAATAGTAAGGCTTGGGGATTTCACATTTGTAACATACCAAACTCCATAAACCCAACGTCAATTGTAATATTACATTATTGGTATACAATAGAAATGTTCCTGAATTATTCAATAGTTTAGTAGTCTTGGAATACAAGATAAACACACGAATTAAATTTAAAAATCATAAGATAATACATGATTACATTTTGAGAACGTGATTATGCATTCCATAACATCCTTCATAGTCAAACATATTTATCCTCCAGAATGTCTAGGGGAAATAAAATAAATAAGGTTTAGCTCATATTATTTTTAAGGAGTGACATAAAATAGATTAAATAAAAACATAAACATGGAATAAGTGATATAGAATTAGTAAATAAAAAAAATGAATACCTAATCAAGTAAAATTGTTTCAATGATATATCTATTAAAATAAATGAAACATAGATAATAATAAAAATTGAACTCATAATTTTGGATGTATATTTTTATATATCAAAACATGCTACTAAGTACTTTTCTAGAACAATATCCTATAATTGGATGAGGCGAATACCAAAACCCAACCCATTATTTCTCATGATACATGTTGATTCATTGAGAGGATATATAGTTACAGGCCTCACCTGTCACTTCATTAAGTCTCATTCATTAACCATAAGAGATATCAAGACATTTCATATCGTTCCCTAAGGAACCTCTTACTGAAAAAAACATAAGTATCCATATAACAAGAAATATAGAAATGAAATACTTCCTTTTTCAAATATAATAATAGGATTTTATAAGATAACACTCATTAGTGAACTTATAATTCAGGGGGAATCATCAACGTAAAATGAAGTACTACTATAAAAAATAATATAGTCATGAGGGTAATTTTAATAAAAAGGCTATAAATGAAATATATTAATTGGGTTTAATAGTTTTCATTGGTAGGAGACCAAGGAAATTGTAAGAAAAATACTTCATGATGGTTCATAAAGAGAACATGAATATTCAAAATCATATAATTTGGTAGTGTGTACCCAGGTGTGAATTATTAAGACCATTCATTATGCATCAAATTGTTGATTGAGTCAATTCTCAACCAACCATTTTGGGGTGATTACCCCTAATTTTAACTATTAAATAACTAAAACCACATTTCATTAACTAGATATTTATTTTTTTCTATGAAACTACAAACACATTTACTTTTCCAAAACGTATGATATTTTTTATACCATAAAAAATATTTAGTTTCAAAATGTTTTTGTAGCACTTGAATAAAAAGATTTTGATAGTGGGAAATAAATATATACTTTTAAATCCACACATATTTTTGAACCATATTGTAAGTAACATTCGTGGTAATTTAAGCACTATACAAAAGAAAATAGGTGGTGGCTGTTACATGAGTCCCAAATAAAGAAAATTATAATGGAAACCCCCACTTATAGCTTGGGTAGAAATTCCATAACTACCTACTAAAAGAGAGGGATTAAAATTGATCTGAAAATTCCAAAAATAAAAGGTATTTCATTATATACAATACAAATAGGTATTATATAGACCACATGATAGTAATTAGGAGTATGATATAAAAACATGTCTTAAAGGGGGAAATTTTAGTAGGAAAACCCATACTTACTATCCCTAATTCTGAGAATGTACATTAACCTAATATATAAAAAATAAATCTATATTATTAACATTATTAATAATGTTAATCATATCCATTTTTATTAATAATCACCATATGAATTCATTCTCTATAAGAATTAAAACGTTTTTCAATATTGTTTGTTTATTTCTTTGAACAATTATACCGGTTTTGTAATAGGGTGTCTGAATTAATTATTCTTGAAAATATCTCCTTTTTATGTTTATTAAATTATATATTAGGGATGATTTATAATAAATTATGTATTTTAAATTTTTTTACACTATTGTTTTATTCCTTATCTATAAAGATGAAATTGGTAATAATAATGTTTTAGTGATTCTTGATGATCAAAGTACATTTTAATAATTAAGGAATAAAATATTGAATAAAATATTAATATAACATCCCCAAGGAAAAACATCATTATTTAAAAGAATATATCGTATTATAATAGTATTTATATACCATTGGTCATTACTGAAATTAGCTCCTTCTAAATTTTTCAAAGATGGTTAAACTGACCCAAATAAGAGCATACACAGATATAATGAATGATTATTCGGTGATTTTGTTAAAATATCATTGAAATTGAAAAATAATTATTAACATTAGTATTTATTAGTGTGATATATCATAATTATAAATAATTAAAATGATAAGTTATAGATATTAAAATATTAAAATATTTATATATATATTTTCATTGATTAAATGAAAGATGATCGTTTGTTTACTATTTAATAAAAATGTTCTTTAATTATTCATGAAAACCTTAATGATATCATAAAATCAATATTTAACCATTAATATTATCTATATATCCATCATTTTAAGCCTTTTAATGAAAATAAAACACATTGCATCATTAAAGCGGTAATCTACACAACACATTAATGATGGTTTCTTTTTATCTTATAGGAATTGGTAAAGATTGTAATTGTTTATTTCCATGGTATAAAAACATTAATTATACTATAAATACTTAATTAATCATATAATTTTGGATAAAATAAATATTAAATGAAAAATATAGAATGAAAAGATGTTAGCAAAATGATTGAACTTATGTTTAGAAGTTTGGGGCTCTCTTGGAGTATTCCTTAGAAAAGAAGGTCATATGATTGTCTATTGTGACTAGTAACCTATGAGAGTGAAATAAAATTACAGGGGAAGAAAATATAGAATGTTTTCTGGAGGAAACAAAATTTTTAGAGTTTTATTGAATGGTTGGTGACATGACCCTTATATAAGAGGTGAGAATGACATTTTTTTAAATATTTCAACTTAATATAAAGGGAGTACATGTTTAAAACATAGTTTGGCCAAAAATGGAAAATAATATAGTGGAGAAGTGATAAGGTCTAAAAATAACTCATCCACTCAATAATATACATATTTTTATCGTATTTCATGACCTTTACACGTTGATTTACTACTTTTACCATTTCAGTTGTTACTATAGTAACTGGTTTTTTACAACGCTAACATATTCATTATAAATAAAAATAAATTTATCTTTATTAAATAATTTGGAGCTAATATTTTTAAATTTTATGTCTAGTTTTTATAATTAAATGTATTTAATTGTTAAAAATTATTTTTAATACGAAAAATGCATAATGTTAAAAATAATTGAGAGTAATATTACACGAGTTCTAAAATATCAAAAATATAATTTTAAATTATAATTCATATTTTAAAATGTAAAAAATAAATTATTAAATACCCATTTTTTCTATAATAGGGGTTTTAAAATTTTTTAAGTCAAACATATATACAAATAGTGTCCTAAGATTCACAGTATTATTAAAAAATGTAAATCACACAATTCACCTAAAAATCATTTTTAAAGGAAAAATAGAAAAATTCAACATAAGATAATATCATAATGAAAGAATAAAAAAGTTTGTTTATTTTGTTAAAATAAAATTATAACATTCAAAAAAATAAACTTTTAAATATACTCCTGAATAAACGATCCTTGGAGTATGCATTTTGTGATATTTCATGATATGATGTTTTCCTGATATAGTAGGGTCTTAGATATTACAATATCAATAGCGTTCTCATATGAGAAATACACACAAACATGTGAATCATATTAATATAGTGTCTCATTGGATACACATTTATCCTCATGAGAAGCAGCCTACGTAAGGGTCTGATGGGCTATACTGACACCCACATGTGAATCATAACACACAATTTCATAAAAAGTCTCAAAATGGAATGATATTCCTATATTAAAAGTATTGATTATAAAGGAAAGGAATCACTACCAGGAGCAAGCCAATCAATATAACTACCCATAACCAATCCCAATTAATATCATAAGGGATTATATAATCGATATCCAAGAAGTAGAACATGACGTTGGATAGAAACATGTATGGATTACTTAAGGGGAAGCATTGTCACCAATACATATATATTCGATCACGAGAGAGATATATATAAGGATCTCCCAAATAACCATTTGAATTAATATGGTCACCTTGTCTTTATTTTCAAAATTTAGTGATCTGAATTTCTTTAAGAGGAGAGGAAATGATCCTAAAAATTAACCTTGGATTTATTTGGACCGTTAGTCCCCATTAGAATATAAAGAATAAGGGATAATAATCTAGTTAATGAGTCAATGATGAATTAATAACCTTCTCTTAATGAACACATTTACTCTCATTAATGGGAATAACTCACCCAGAAGATAAGGTAGATGATTAAACCATTTGAAAAAAACATGAACAAATGTATCCACGTTATAGTGATTCCCACTATAGTCATAGTGTCTTTGATCACACCATGTATAGTATATCCACAATATAGAGAATAAATTACATAGAGAGAAATCGTTTTCCATTTTCAGACCCACCCTTCCATTTCCTGTGTCATAGTGTGGCCATTTGTTTCATGATATATAGGGAGACTCATAGTGTCTCGCTCTTAAGATAATGACCATACTTTTGGGTTATTGGCCACTCTGTTTTACATCTGTAGACTCTAATAACAACATGGATTCTCATTTAACTCGCACTATTTCAAAATTGTGTAGACTTTTATATATTTTTATTATTTTGAGGAATATTCAAAGTTTCTATGGAGTTTTATCCAGAATATTAGTAAAATGAGAGGATTTCATTCTATATACTATTATGGTCAATTATTAGAAGGAAATACATTTATCCACCCTTGTGTGCATTTCATTTTGAATAATTTTGGTTGGGGTATCATGGTTTGACCCAAAATTGCATGATTCATAGGGGAGACTATACAATGTTTTTGTGATTCTTGGATGTAGCTCAAGATTAAACATGGTTAGAAAAACCATTTGACAAGTGTGTGATTCTAATATGTAATTTTGAGGTTCCTTTTTTCATGGTTGGAGCATGAGTTTTTCATGATAAGGGGAAACTGTGAGGGTTAGGTATAAGATAGGTGCTTTGATGTACTTGGTTGGTGCATGGTTAAGAAAACCATGTGGCACAATAGTTTGGTTTTCACAATTTATTTAAAAAAATCCCTTTTTTTAAATTCCCTAAACTATAAAAACTCTTATTCACTCTCCTCTCCCCATTATGAGATACACCCTGGACCTCTTTTCTTCTTGTTTGATGCACCAACCCCACCCTCTCTCCATGGTAAAAAGGAATCCCCTATATGCTCCCTCCTTAAAATTATTTATTCATAATTTCATTGTGGTTTCATGGTTTAATCAACAATGTGAGATCCTATCTTGCTTTTTTTCTTAATTTACCCATCAATTTTCTTCTCCCTATTTCCACTCTCATTCATACGAACCCTAGGTTAGGGGGTTTGACACAATTTTTCAAATTTATTCATTTTTAGAGTGTTTGCTGGGTCTCTCAGGTATCCTTCTTACATGTTTTGTGATCCACCTCCAAAGGGGAAGTGTTTAAGACCATTTTGGATTTCCCACAATCATTTTGAGGAATGTGTTACTATGGAACCCCCTTTTATTATATGTTATAAATTTATCATCTTATTTCAAATAAAATTATGTAAATTTATAAGTAATTTTTATGTCGTTGTAGGCTGAATTTAATGTTTAAGCGACTTTTTTTCATTACATGGTTCTTATCCTCATTTCAAGAACTTATATAAAAGACCATGCAGTTCTTTAATTTTTTAAAAGAAACATATAATAATTTTCTTGACTTTATAATTTTCTAAAATAACCAAGTTAGTTCTGCAATGAATTTAAAATATTTTTTTTGACATTTTATGTAATTGGGTCACATGAAGAATTGTTTTTAGTGGTTGTTTTTTTCTAATGTCATTTCATTTTTTAGTTTTTTTGATGTTGGTCTATTTATTTGGTTATTGGAGTGATTTTTTGAAGGATTTTAATGTTTTAAAAATTTGGTGTTACTTTGTTAAATAAAAAAATGAATCCTTTGAATGGTTTGTTTGTGTTTTGGTGTTTATTTTGACTTACCATATATTTTTTTAGATTCATAAATTATTTTGTACATATATTTTAATATGTATATATTATAAGTAATAAATAAAAGGCATGATTGGAACTTGTGAATGAATGTTTTTTCTTTTGATTTGATGTGCCCTTATTAAGACCTATTTTAATTGTTGATAATTTATATATATATTCATGTTATATATGATTGCATTGTGATTCATGATGTGTTTCTAGGTTTGGGATTTTTCAAAGGGAAGTCTGTGTGGTGGAATTATGTGATTATTATATTAGCCTTTGGTCTTTGTAAATTGTATGGGATGACATTTTCTTAAATTTAGTCCACCTAGTTTAGTTATTCTATGAGGGTCGTAGTTTAATAAGTATGAAGTCATGGTGTATTTATTGGATAGTTGAGATAATACACTTAATAATTACCTATAGTTTTATATAATAAATAACTAGTGGAAGGGTCACTAATGAGACTAGTTTAGAGTTATAAAGATGATGGGATATGTGAATATTAAACTACTAATAGTTATACTACCGTTGTGTGACTTGAAATTGTCGTATTTGGATTTCTTATGTTGCCTCATGATATTTATGGGTTTTTATGACATATTTATTGTATATTGAGCTTGTCTGTTTCTGACTCGTTATGTTATTATTGTGTTGAGATGCTGGTTCTTTTATGATAGATCCTTGAAATTATATATATTTTTTTATTATTGTATTATTTCTATTTATAAATTGTAAAAAAAACCTTGTGTGAATTTTAATTAGTTTAAAATTAGTTGTTTTATAATGGTTTCAATGTTTGGTTTGGAAAAATGAAAATTGGTTTGGGTATTTTTTATGATCATAAAATATTGTGTTTTTATAAAAATTGTTAATAAAAATGGGGATTTCAATAGAAGATAAAAAAGAGTTTTTTTCGTTTTTTTTATTTTTTGAAAGGTTTTATTTTAAATAATTAACCATCCAAATTTTTATTTTATAAAAATTATTGTTTTGAAAATTTTGGAATGTGGTTTGGTTTTTTAGACCCTATAAAAACCTATTTTTATACTTTATGTTCAAACTAGTAATTTATATAATATTACTATGGGATTTCAATATATTATTTGAGTGTTGGTGGCTTACTAAATGATTATGTTATCACAACTATAATATCTTAGTTATAGGGTCTTGATTCTCCATTGGACCACTCATTGAGTATTGATTAATATGTGGTCAGTTTTATTTTTTTTTTAATTTGGATAGTTTTCCTATTACATGATTTTTTAAGACCATCCATTACATTCCTATAATTCCCAAAATTTTTCCATTTTAAATGTTTTTCTTTGGAAATTAGGATAGAACTACTTTCTTTGTTATTAAGTATAATTATATTTATAAATATGAGGATACTCACTTGAAGGACTTTTGGAGGAGAGGGAGACTCGACTATGGGGGAAATGTTTGGTTTTAATATTGTTTGTTTCGATCCTTATTATCTATTTTATAATTTAGACTTTTTAATTCAATTTGGACATCTGATATATGGATGGTGTGTTAGAACTTTTTTTATATTTATATAATCTCATTTAAATTTTTTGTTTGGAAACATTGTTCCCAATTTTTTTCTATGATTTCCTAGACCCCAGTTTTAAGATCATGCTGATCCAGAATTCTCTTCAGGCTAGTGGAGATCTAGTGTGACTTTCCATCTAATAGACTTCTCAAACAGATTCATTAAAAATAATATCAATGGGTTGTGTTCTGATTTTCTATAGAAGTCTAAGAGATTAGAATTCCCTCTGTTTTTTGTGGTGTTGGTAGAATGGAAATGCTAGGACTTGTGATTTTCGTTTTTATCACCATGAGCCTCATGTTTTTATATTTATTTGGGGTTTTTTCTATGCTTTTGGTTTGTTGTTTGATTTCATTTTTGCGTTATGGTTTATTCTAGTAGTAGTGGTGTCGATCATCATTGACATGACTTGAGTTTCCTTGGGGATAATATATGCTAATTTTGGATTGTGATGAAGAAGGAGATCAATATTAAAGGTATGTTTTAGAGCTTAAAACCCATGAGGAAGCCAAATTATTCTTTCATGAAACTCATTAGGGGCCAAAAAAATATTGGAATGTGTCTATAAATCATGTGCACATGTCGGTCATAATTATGCATAATAGTTTCTTTTTATATTTTGACCACAAATACCTTATACATCTTATTTTGTATCCATGAAATGAGATTATGGTTATGGTAGGTCTTGTGTTATATTTGAATATTTGGATTTTTTTTTAATTTTTTGATTCTTTGATATTCAGTTTGTGGATGTTCTGTGAAAATCATTTTCTATGCATCAAAAAATAGATTTCCCTAGAAAACATTCCTTTGGTTATAAATCAATGCCATATAAACTGTTTGTAAAATGTGCTTGGTTTGATGAAATATTTTGAAACCATTGATTTTATTAAGAATTCTGAAAATAATTGATGGGATTGTTGTGTGAAATGTGTGTTTTTTAAATGAGTGTTTTGTGGAAAATCATTCTAATTTTATAGGAATACTTTGGGATTTGTTTGCTAATTTTCTGTTTTTTATAAAATTATTGGGTATTTTTCTAATTTCAATTCACTTGAATTGGTTTTCTATAATAATTTTTTCTTTTAAAAACCAATTCATTTTAAAGGAATTTGGAACCCCATGGGGGGGTTTGAAAAATAGACTATTTTCATTTAATGAAATTGAGATAGTAAATGTTATTTACATTAATTAAATATTGAGATTTGAGAATCTTAGGTGGTATCCAGAAATGGTTGATAATGTTTTAGGATTTACGTATGCAATTTGGTTCTTTTACAAGAACATGTGTTATTTGAAAATTTTTATTTTTGGAAAATGTATTTTTTGAGAATGGTTTTTTTTATTCTATTGTGAATTTTGTTGTTTTAAAAGAATGTATAGGATAATGTGATGTTACATTTAGGATGTTTTGGGATATGTTGGTGTGATTTTGGGGAAATAAATACTTAAGGGTCTATGCTTTAGTTTATTTGATGTGATCCCCCCCTCCAAAAAATATCTATTACGAAATTAGAGTTTTCATATTATAGGTTCTTACAACTTTTTTTGATCCAGTCTATGATAAAATTGGAGTGGTTGGTGTGGTTTCATTTTTGGGGTGATGTGATTTAGTTTACTTAAGGAATCACATCATTAGTGGTTCTATTTGTGATTTTCTAGTCTAGTAGTTTAGAATCTTGAAACTTGGAATAACTGTTAGATCGATGAGGATATGTTTTTCTTGGAGTCTACTGGGTAATAAATTTCTTTTGGATATTTCATTGAATTTATTTGGGAGTGATTTAGGATTGATGGATGAGTGGAAATAATTTGGTCAATCCATTTGGTTGTTGGTTGTGTCTCTTTCTGGTGATGATCCATTTTATAATTTTTTCTCATTGATTTTTGAGTAGTTTGTTCTTGAGGAATCATGGGAGCATTGTTGGTTGGATTATTATTTTATTACCTAATGTGGGTGGTGTTTCCCTTGGGTATATTTCAATGAATCACATCTTTTTGTTATTGAACATTCTTGTTGTAGATCATTTGTTGTTTGTTTTAGTTTAGATAAAACTGGGGAGAACCTAGCGTGCATGGTCAGATACTAATGGTGCAACATTATTTCTAGTTTTAATTTAGATGAAATTGAGCTATGTTTTTCTTTAGAGTTATGATGAGTTAATGTTATGGGGATTTTTATTTAAACACCCTTGTATACCGGTTGTTAGCCTTAGGATAGGGACCTTTTGTTTATTATTGAGGAATGTATTATGTTGTGAGACCCTCATTTGGGAACATTGGTTCAGTGATCTAGTTTTATGATCCTTCAAAATTTTTCTTGGAGTAGTTCTCTTCTTGTTGTATTGATCTTACATCTTGTGGTTGGATTTTACCTGTAGATTTTTGTAATTTCATATGAGATTTTTGAAATATGGTTTCTCAATGAATTTATTAGGCCTTATAGTCAAGGAATTTCATTTGTTTCACTATGTTATTTCATTTATAAATGGTGGGGAGGATGATGTTTGTCCTCCATCTCTTCAAATATTCTCTTTGTGGTGTTTTTGGTATGTTGCTGATCAGGATTTTCAAAGGATTTACTATGTTGTTTCCATATTTCTTCATCTCATATAAGAGTTTCCTTAGAATTATTCCCCTTTTGAAATATATTTTGACCTATGATTTTTTCAAGGTATAAAGTGATTTGGTGTAGTGTTTGTGACACTGAACATGTCATTGTGGTGTTTTTAATATTTTTTTTAATTTTAAGCTCACTATATGTTTCTGTTGATTTTTGGCCCAAAACCTAGTAAATTTTGAGGTTTTTTTTTTATGGTCACGGTGAATTATTTGATGGGACATTGGGTGGCCAACCTTGAATGAACTAAAATTGAAATAAACATAGTTTGCTTTTCATGGGATGCACATGATTATTTCCAAACCAACTGAGTTATAAGAGATACCATGCAAACTTTTGTTGATTTTGGAGTGTAGGACATGACATGCACATAGTTAGTCAAACCATATGAGAAGTGTGTGATTCACCTCTAGAAGGTGAAAATTAATTTTGTTCATGGTTGGATCATGATATGTACAACTATGCAGTTTCTAGGGGAAACCATATAGGTTATTTTCTTTCTAGGAAGTAACATGTGCACTGTTGTCACAAAATTAGGAACATTGTATCGCATAACCTTGTGGTTTATGACAGTTTTTAAAATTATTTTTTTCTTTAATTTTTTAAAATACCTAATTTAAATACATCAACCCTCACTCTGATTTCCCCTTCACGTGACACCCCCTGGACCACCCCAATCCATACATGATGCACCATCCACCATCCCCCATTGAATACATCGACTCCCATATGGATCCTTCTTTGTAGATATTTATTCAGAATTAATTTAGGGGTTTTTTGTTTAAGAACAATGTTTAGGGATCACATTTCCTCTTTATTCATTTTCCCCATTGATTTTCTTCTCCCCACCTTCCCTTTTTTATGATAAACTATAGGTCAATGGGTTTGACCAATATTTTTTAGATTTCGTATTTGTTAGGGTATGTGATTGGTCTTTCAGGTCACCATCTTGGATGTGTTGACAACTTCCACCAAAGGTGATGTTTTTTAGACAATTTCATATTTATTTCCATCATTTTAAATTATGTGTTTCTATAGAATACCCTATTATTACACGTTAAAAATTTATTATCCTCTTTAAATTAATTATTGTAAATTTATAATCATTTCATATATCGTAGTAGGCTCACTATATTATTTAATTATCTTTTAAGCTAGGCATAGGCCTTGGCATCATGCTAAGAACGTGTAAACAATTTTCATGTGGCCCTATAAAATATATTAAAGAAATATCTAATATTATTATTGGATTTATAATTTTCCAATATAATGAAGTTGGTTTTATTTTTGATAGCAAATGTTTTTAAATACATGGAATGAAAATGGGTCACATTCCAAGTGGTTACTAGTTCTTATTTGGATTATCTAATGGTATTTCACTATTTTAAAAATATATTTGAATTTGTTTTGTTTGATTTTTGAAATGGGTGTGATTTATTCTAAATGGATTCTATTATTCAAAGGGGTGGGGGTTGATTTTCAAAATGAAATAGTGACTATTTTGATTGGTTTTGTTGCATTATGGTGTTTTTTATGAATTCCATTTTGATTTTTTGGTAATAAAATTGTTTTGTATAGATATTTAGATATATATATATATATATATTATAAGTGATATGTAACAGGCACAACTAGAATATTTGATGTGATTTTTACTGACTGATTTGTTCTTCCCTTGTTGATACCCATTGTAATTGTTGGTGATGTTTATGTATACCCACGTGATGTATGCATGAATTTTGATTCCTATGGTTGTTATGGGTTGGGGATATTTTTAAGGTAATTGTGTGAGGTTGGAAGGATGTGATTGAGATATTGGAATTTCATCATTTTTATTTTCTTGGGAGATTTTTTTTAATGTGAACCACATCTTTTAGTTATTCTATAAGGGAACCTAGAAAACTATGTGGGAAGTCATGGGACATTTATAGGATAGTCGAGATAACATAATAACTAGTCAAAACATGTTTTTCTATTACTTGTCTAGTGGTAGTGTCACTTATGAGACAGAGTTAGAGTTATTTGGTTAATAGGATTTCTATCCATTATCATTCCAGTAGTTGGTTCACCTTCCTCTATCTTGTACTTGTCTCATTTTCACTCATATTTTCCTCTTGATATTTATTCTATTTTATTATTTTCTATCGTATATTTATCATTTTTGTTTCATACTTTTTATATTATTGTTATGTCTACATGTTTTCTCTTTTATGATTGATATTTCAAGTTATGTGGTTTATCTTGTGATCATATTGTTTCTCCTTATGGTTTATATGGAATCACCTAGTGTTGTGTTAGATTAATTTAAAATTTATGGTTTTATCATTTTCTAAAAATTTTGTTTGGAAAAAGGAAAAATGGTTTTTTAAATTCGTTATGAGCATAAAGGAATGGTTTTCCCCTATAAATTTTTATGCACATGAGTTTTTTCATTAGAGCTTGAAAATGGGGGAATTTGTTTAGGTTGGTTTTTCCTCAATTTAATGGTTTAATTTAAAATGTATAACTATAAAAAATTTTATTCTATAAAAATCATAGTTTTCCAAAAATATGGCCTTATAGTTTATTTTTATAAAGCCTCAAAAATAAAATTTTGATACCTTATGATCAAACTAAATATTTTTAAAAAATTTACGAAGGTATTTCCATAGATTTAGTGGGTAGTGGTAGCCTACTGAGTTCTTATGGTGTCATGCCTATACAATCTCAGTTGCAGGATTTTGGTTCTCCTATGAACCGCTCCTTAAGAAGTGAATTATTTAAGGTTAATTTTTATTTTATTTCATTCAGAAAGTGTGAATACTACTTGATTTTGTTAGGACCTAACATTAATTTACTATATTTAAAAAACAAGTTCATATTAAATGATCTTATTATTATTATTATTATTTTACATATTTCTACGGTTGGAGGTGTAGTTATACTAGAATGGTCGAGGATATGACTAGGAGGAATTTCTATAAAAGTGGGAGATCATTGTGTGAGGGATTTTTGTAGTGGTCATGTTATTCACTACTTTTATTATTATCTATTTTGATTAATTATTCCTTTTTCATTATGTTTGGATGTCTGATATAAGGATGGGTCATGAAATTTTTTTTCTATATTCTTATTATTGTGTTTACTCTAATTATTGGGAAAAACTATTTCCATGTGTGTTCCTATTATGAATATGAATTATTTCGAAGCCCATGGGAATCGAGAATTCCCATTGGTCCAGTAATGAGATAGTTCGAGCATCCATCATATAGATATCCTAGAAAAGTTCATTACACCCCCCTAAAAGATTTATTATCCATAGTGCACCAAAAAATAGTAAATTTCTATCCAAATACACCAAGATTCATATAAATAATCTCAATCCAAAATAAATCTTTCATAATGATCAAAAGGACATACCTATTACCGTGAATGTGACATATGAGAGTGTTGAAGAAGTTTTAAGGAGTACCACCTAGTAGTGAGTTGTTTGGGGCGAATGGGTATTTTCATAGTCTTTTAGTTGATATTATTAGACTATTTGAGTGACCTGAGTGAAAGAGGTTCTAAAGATGATATCATATATGTTTGGAACATGTAAATTGTAAATGTTTTCTCTATTATTGATTCATGTGTAAGTATAGAACCCTAGTGGACATCTAGGGTTATGTGGTTCACTAGTGGAAGACTAAGGAGAAGTGTCTCTGTAGTGGAATCATATGGTGAAGTGTCCCTATAGTGGAGGTTAAGGGAGAATGGTGTAACAACCCATTCATTTGTGAATTATATTTTCATTCTAAATATTTAAATGGGTTATATTTAATGATATCAAAACACATAATAAAATACCAACAACATTTTATTAAAAAAATATAGAATAAATATAGCCACAATATAATGATTGGAATATAAACCTAAATGATAGTAATTTTAACTTGACTATTAGAATATTAATTAGGAAGATGAAATAGATAAAATATATATATATTTTGTTATCTTAATATATCAAATAAATGTAACTAATATTAAATAAAGCTATTTAATATGATAAAATAAATGTTTGACATAAAGAAATCATAATTATATGATTATAAAATTATATTTGATTTATTTTCATTTAAATAAAATTTCATGATAAATTTAAAAGTATTAAATAAAACATATTCTTAATAAAATTGTTTATAAATAATTATAATTTCTTAAATAGGATAAATTAATTTCATGAAATGATATGTAATTTTTCTATGTTCCATAAATTTGATCGTGTTATAAAAATGGTTATTTTAAAATAAATAATGATTTTATTTAAATATTATATAAAAAATATTTATCAAATTATTTATATAAAATTAAATTAATTTTTTTTATTAGAACATAAAAAATAGGAATGGTGATTTTTTGTTTATTTTTCATAATAAATAAAATAAAAATTTGAAATATAAAAATTCCATATAAGAAATATATAAGTGCTATATTTTTTTATAGTATACATAATTTATTTTGAGGTTTTTTAAAGATAGATGGATATTTTATTGAACATTATAAAATATAATCACAATCTCATCACTATTTAATTTTATTATATGTCACTTTTTATGAAATAATATTTTATTCTAGTATTTTATTCTAATGCAATCATATCCCGCCCTTATAAATATAGCCATCCTCCACCCATTTATATTCAATTTAAAACACATTATCTTAAAAACATGGATTCAAAAACTATATTCAACACTCTCCCAAGTTCTAAAATTCATGGTTTCATCAAAATTCCAAACAAAGGATCTTTAAGGTGAAGAATGAGAGAGAACATCCAAATGAAGACATGATATTGTCAAATGAATTCTCTTAAATACATAATTTATTAAACCTAATCAAATCCATTATATCAATGTTAGTATAACAAAATAACTATTATTATATGACTAAAATTTTATTATATTAATAAGGATTCATCCATAAAATATTAAAAATATTTTTTTACTGAATAATTCAGTTTCATACTTTTTGAGTATCTTCGTAGTTTATAGTTTTATAGAATAATCTATAAACTCAAACATAACACAACCATATATTAAAAAGTGTCCACTTTTACTGAGTATCTATTTTTCCAAAAAATATTAATCTTATAAAATTAAACATTTTTTCTTTTGATGAAAATATATCATGAATTCAAAATGTACTTCTTTGTTTTTAAACATTCTTAATCCTTGTGAAAAAACATTTACAAACATGGGGTGAGCACAAAAATCATAGTAAGGGACATAAAAGTATGAAATATATTTATCCAATTGGAAAAATGAAAACCTATAAAATTTTTACCATTATCATTTTATTATTTGATTGTATAAGACAAATACTATAATTGTTAAAAACACACACTTTTTCTCTATGAAAATAAGTAAATCCCATAGAAATCAATATAATCCCTTTTAGAAAAAATAGAGATTTATATTCATATCCCATGTTAGAAATAAATTAATCCCCATAAAATCCTTAAGATACGCCTCCCTAGTTAACTCCC
This sequence comes from Viscum album, assembly GCA_963277665.1. Lineage (NCBI taxonomy): Eukaryota > Viridiplantae > Streptophyta > Magnoliopsida > Santalales > Viscaceae > Viscum > Viscum album. Next base: position 640,674 of record CAUJRU010000362.1, read on the forward strand.
TCATTATTGTTTTGAATAAAATGACCATTACTGAATGTATTAGAGAGGTACATTGGTGTCACCCTTCATATAATATATATTGAAATCACCCATCATATATTATTTATCGAGATCAACCATTTTATAATTAATGTTAGGATCACACATAGTGTAAGATATATTTGGATAACAAATAATCATTTACAATTTCTAAGTACCATATAATAAATAAAACATTTTAATATTGCAACGCTATATCTTAAAACCCTTGAATAAACATTTTTAAACCCATATGAAAACAATTTCGGATATCAAAACACCCAATATTTTTAAAACCATAATTTAAAAAATAAAATAACCAAAATAGAAGAATATATAATATTTTAATAAATCATGGAATATTATAATGGTGTAAAAACCTCAAATAATGATTGTGGTAGTGGGAAAATCTATTGACAACATGTGTGTTAAAATTCAACATATCTTTTTTCCTTTAGTAAATAAAGTAAACAGGTTCCATATAAAGTTTGTATAAATATTACTTCTAAAATAATTTTTATTTAATTAATAAGAGACATAATATGTCAGTATAATTCATTTATTTCCTTATAAAAACATTAATAATATTATTTTAATAATATGGAGAAGTAATAAAAATATTTAAAAAATAAATCATTAAAACATTTAAAACGAGGATTTAAATTAATGTGTCCCTTACCTAGAGACTTAATCATCACATAAATTCTTATAATATTGGAATAATAAACTTTTGTAAATTATTGACTTAATTAATAACCTTTTTTTGTTTAATACATTATATTTAAACCATTTAGTTCTCTTATTTTAATGATATATTTAATTACAAACTCAGTTAAGTCCACATCGAGTGTTTTGAGAATGTTACATTCATAAATTCAAAATGAAATCTGTATTTTAAACATGGTAAATGGGGTAATTTTCGCATACTACCCATAATAATAATCATCGAATTTTTATTTTTATAAATTAATCATACCTTGAAACCAATAATAAAAAATGGCTTTGAAAAATGGATTATGTTACAATCATGGAAATGGTAGGTTGTACGTTTCTTTGAGTAACATTCTCATTATTAAATGAAAATGAGGGAAAATAAGTAATTATTAATTTAGATATATATATTTATTATTGTATCATAAATATAATGTTTTTCTTTAAACACACTTATATATTCCCCCCATGTCTTGTAGTGATGAAAAAAAAGAATCACATCGCTTAATAGAGGTGATAATACCTGTATACACATGAACAATGTTAAATTTTATCAATTGATGGAACATTAAGAAAATATATGACATATTATCATTGAATTATTATAATTATTTCATTAATATCATATATATACATTAAATACATGATTCTAACCAACCATGATAGGTGGTGATGGAAACAGAATTACATTAGTTCGTGAGGCTATATTTCAATGTACACACAAATGATGGTTTCAGTTCCCATTTGATGGAAGGGAATATGGATATAGTTTTTTACATTAAAATTATAAAATATTATAATATGGTATTCACTGATTTAGTATATCACAACTGTTAGAAGAGTTTCTAAGGAGGTAGAGGAAGAAATAAAACTAAAAGTTTCCGATAAATTTTTTGCATCTTCTTCGGACATCCTCTTTTTCATTACACCTTAATCCCTATAAGGATGATATTATACCCAAAATACGTCCTCTAGAAATTTATATTGATTTTAGGAATGTATTTTTTTATGTCATGGATGAACTAGAGTGTACAAAATGTGTGAGGAAGAGAGAAAGGGGGTTCCCTTTTACAAGTGAGTTATGGGGCACTTCTAGAATTACATAAAATAGAATTTTATTTTAATGTTAAGTTATAAAAAAAATAATATAATTAAAATAAAATATAATTATGTATCGAAATATTATTATATAATAATATTTCGGAAATTTTAGGTGATGTGATCACCCTTATCTAAATGTTTTATCACACGTTAATCATTTTCATAGTTACCGTGACATCAAAGTTTCTTACTATATAGGCACCAAGAATGTCACTATAATTGAATAAGTTACCCATAAGTGGACCATTAATTATATTTTAACATTTATGAAATTCAATTTCCAAAATATTGTATTTTTATGAAATTTTAATTTTTAAATAATTTTTTTATTATAAAATTCCATTGATGTAATTTTTGGAATTATTCAATTAGTTTAACTTTAATGAAATCAATATTACAATATAATTTGAATATAAATATTTAACAAATTCATAAAATATCATATTTATCTATAAAATTCATGTGAAATTACAACACAACCAAATAAATATTACTTTTAGAGTTTTTATAATTATTTACTGGATTATTAAATTATTTTCATAAGCAATGTGTTGACAATACATAAGCATTAAAGGAAATTGTTTCGTTACTAAAAATTAAAAATAAATTAATGTGATAAAAAAGACATTAATATTTAAAATAATCATTCATAATAAAAAATAAGTAATTTTTCCCTATCATTAAATATAATATATATTAAAAGAAATAGAGTGACAATTTTTACTTTATCCATTACATTTAATAATATAAATTTTACAATCATAGTAAAGAGAAAAAAAAATTAAAAAAAACTAAAATATATAATATTAAAGTTATAAAAAAACTTGTGAAATGTACATAATACAATATTTTAAGATATTTGTAGTCCTAATCCCATAGTTTTAACACTATGTTACGAGTTTTACCATTACTATGGTGTTAAATATTTACCACACAAACTATTAATAAAGATGAAAAATATGAACACAAAAAAAATATGCACACAATTATAAAAGAAATATTTAATCTATTTTTCATGATTCAATTATGATAAGTGGATGAAATTAATTTATTATCAAAATGAAAAATGCAGAAAAAAACTGTTTTTTAGAAAAATGTACTTTTATGGTGAGAAATGATCTTATAACTAAATTAAGTATTGTGATGATTAATATAAAATTAATTAAATTAATTATAATTAAAGTATAACTATGTTAATTTATGATATAATTAATATAATAATTTTAAATTAAAAAGAAAATAAATTATAGTTTTATAAGAATCGATATTTTTCACTATTCACTAAAAAATCAATCTTTATAAAAAAATCCCAAAATTTCACCTCAACATAATTTTTATATGATTATTTAAAAAATGATATCATTATTATAAAATATAATTGAATAATTTTGTGAAAATTATTTAAAATATCTTATCACAGAAATAAGTACAAATATTTTTTGAAGATAACTTATTTTCTGAAGCATAAAATTGTTTTAATGAAAATTGAGTTCTTATTTACTAATCATTAATCATGAAATTTTTATTCTAAAGGACCCTTAAATAAATTTATTATAACATGAGTAATGATATTAATATCTTACAATTAAATAAATGTTATAATATATTTATTTAAGTAATAATATTTCATGGTTCATTTAAGATCAGTGTTGGGTGTTATATACGATATCGATTGTTGTGTTATTTTAAAAATTAGAGTGTTACATCCCCATACCCCTATATAATTTGAATGCACATAATTTTTACTTGATCTTGGTAATTAATGGTTTTATAATTAAAAATTCATTTATTCGAAACCCACATTGCATGAATGGGATTATAAAACTTCCTCTTGAAAATTGGGAAAGAGAAATATGAAGGTCTTATAAAATAATATATAATATGGTTTATAGATATGAAAAAATTTGATTGGAAGTGAAAATATGGACATGGAGAGGAAAAAAGTAATTTACAAATAATATTATTGAGTAACTGAGAACATTTATCACATGAACATGAACAATCATGACAAAATAAATAACCACAAACCCATAAACAATTTAGGTGTGAAAAAGACCATAAATTAATTATAAATGAAGTTAATAGTATAAACTAATTGTTTCAAAATCAAATCTTATAGTTGAGAAACATTCTTACCATATAGACTAAGATTATCTGGTAATATACTTAATAAGTAGAGTTACGTCTTTTAATCAATTTCCCCCATAATATAATGATTTTTTCTAAATTATGATTATTAAAGATTATTTTTTTCAAAAAAAATCCCACAATACATAATACGATATTCTTCATGTGTTTAAATACAATGAAAACAAAAAATAATTAAAATAAGGTAAAAAAATTCCAAACATGGGTAAACCATTATATGATGAAATAAAATATTAATATCTAATGATAAAAAAGTAAAACCCAATGATAATCATAGATAATTTGAGATATATATAAACATCAGATTCTTTAAAATATTATTGACCAAGTTCAAAACATATAAATTAGACAGATTTGATAACATATTCTTCAAATATTAATTTAACATTCGTATCCAATTATCATTAGTCACTCATAAATTCATATAACCAATAAATTTATATCCATTAATAATATTAAATACAAAATATACTAAGAATCTCCATAAATAAATTGAATCACCATAAAGACACATTAATTTCATATATGCTTCTGATAAAAAATGTATGATTTTTTCCTCAAATAAAATTCCCTCTTATTTAATAATATTTCCTTAACTGAATCATATAATGTTCCCCAAAAATATATTTATCATCTTCAAAAAAAATAATAATCAATCAATGAATAATTTTCTTTTCAATGCAATGGTTATCAATATGATAAAAAATGTTCCCAAATTGTAATAACCCACAATTAATCCAACAATAAATGTAATATAAACTCTATAGGTTATGAAACTATTAAATCATATTTCCAAAAATTTTAATGGTATTATTATTAAAATAAATTTTCTTAATGTAAAAATGAAGGGTTACATATACCACAAACATATATAAATCAATAAAACTGTCTTAATGTGTCTCAATCACGTAATACTTCAAATAGAGTATTTATACCATTAAACTTATGATTAACTATACACTTATAAACCCATGATACTTTAGGTTCATCCCATATCATGGTCTCTTATCATAGATTTCCAATGGTTATATACTCTCATAATTTTTAATGTTTCATAAATATAATATTAATTAACTAAATAATTATAACCTAAAAGATTATAGCCAGGTGTCCAGTCGTAATCCAACTCATCCTACACTAATCAATATTGATTTATTACCCAATCCACAAAATTCAATGTTTCTACCCCTAGGTGTATCTATAAATCAACCACATCCAATTTCTATAATCTAGATAGTGATTCTATTACAATTAAATCACATAATCTATAAACTACTAAAGCTAGAGGATGATATCAAAATCAAAGAGTTATCCCTAATGTTATCAAAAAAATTCTAATCCTAATATCAAAAGTTAGAGAAACCTTTCCACTGATTCCAACTATATTTACCCAAAAATAGGTCATTATATAATCATTATTTTTTAGTCAAGGATGAATTGTTTAACATTTTTAGGATCTTTACGGTTTAGAGTTTTAGAGAGTTAGATCATAACTCTTATATAAAATACTAATATATTAGGAAGTGAATACTTATTTTTAGTATCCATTTTCCAAAAATATAATTTTTTTAAAATAAAAAACATTTCCCTTCGATGTAAAATCATTATGACATAAATTTTTCTTCTTTGTTCTTACTCATTGTTAAACCCTATGAAAAACATTTAAAAATGTGTGGTCAGAACAAAAATTTAAATAAGGGACATAAAAGAAAGAAATATATTAATCTAGTGAAAAAAATAAAAACCCATAAAATGTTTATATTTTATATAATATTATTTTATTATATTAAAAAAATATCCATATAGAAAAAATATTTTTCCTCAAATAATACATTTATAACCTATATGAAAAAATATAATCCCTTGTAAGTAACACATAGTATTATATTCATAACCCTTGTTATAAATAACTATAGCCCAGATAAATCAAAAAGAGAACCCTCTTCAGTTAAATCCATAATTATTTCATAGGGAGAAGGTGAACATTACCCAATTCATTAGAGAGTTATATTATGTTCACATTTTGTATAACATGTATTAGGCTCACACGTCGAACAAGCTCTATTGGGCTCACCCGAAAAATATTATGTATCATGATTACTTATTATTAATTTGTTTTGGGATATGTCATCATTATATTTAATTCTTATTTATCATATAAAAGTTTTAAATCATTCACCTTCTTATATTAAAAAAAATTAAATACTCTTTTTATTTTTTCTTAAAAATATTTTCAAATATAAAAATATATTTTCCTTTTAAAACCACAATTTGTAGACTAAAATAACATAAAAAATTAAATATGGTTTTTATTTTGATGAAAATATGGACTCTTATAAAGTAATAAAAAGATAAAATAAAATTTTTATTGGCATTAAAAGTCGGTAAAACCATATATGTTTAAAAAGAACAATTCTTATGTCTTTTGTAAAGGAAGTCGAAATGTTCCTTATAAAATATATGAAATTATTCCTTTTGAAATAATTTTTAAGAAATTTAGAAGAGACAAAAAAATTTTATTATAATTCATTTATTAACATAAAAATACATCCATAAATTAATTTAAATAAAATCGACATGGAAATAAATATTTTAGAAGAAAAATGGATAAAAAAATTTAAAAGTGGTTTTAAGTAGAAGTGTACCTTACGTCATGTATAAATCACTAAATACTTTCCTTATATACAAGAATAGTAATAATATGTGAATTATTTAATTTATTGAGAACATTTTTTAGATTAAATCCATTATCCTTAAGACTTTTATTTAATTCATATTAATGTCATATTTAATAACATAATCACTTAATTTTACATCGAGTGCTTTGATGATGTTCAGTTCATAATTTCTAAATGACTTTTTTATATTGACCATAGTCAAAGGGTTAATTATTAAATCATATATAAAATAATAATAATAAAATAATAATAAATTTTATTCGTCAATTATACTTTGAAAACCAACCATGAAATATGGTTATTCATAATGGATTACATTACCATCATGAAGATAATAGGCCGTACGTACGCATGAGTAACATTTCCATTTTTCAAAGAATATGATGTAAAGAAGGTAAGTATTATATCACATTTAAATAATTATTATTATATAATAAATATCATATTACATCTTTAAAAATAATATATATATCATCACTGTGATGTGGTGACAAAAAATGAATCACATCGCTTCATGGATGTGGTAATCCACACGTATACACAAATGATAGTGTCATTTTCAATTGAAGGAAAGGTATGAAAATAAATGACACATTATCATCAAATAATAATAATTATGTCATTTATATCATATATATACATTAAATATATCATTATAACCATTGTTTAGTGGCGTTTATGGAAAAACAATTGTATCAGTTCGTGAGGTGTATTTCATCGTACACATAAACGGTGGTTTAATTTCTTATTTGATTGAAATGAAAATGGAGATAGGTTATTATATTAGAATAATAAAATATTAGTATATTTTATAGACTAATTTAATTGTATAAAAATTTATTTAATAGTTTTAATGAGGTACAATAAGAAATAATACTAAATGATTTGGTTTAAAGATATACTTCTTCTTCAGACAACCTGTTATATTTTACACATTAATCCCTCAAAGGTTTCTATTATTCAAAAATAAGGACCCTGTGACATGTTGAGGTATTTTAGGATGTTATTTTGGTTGGAATTTTTAAAAATAAAATTCTCAAAAGGTTTGAGGAAAAGGGGAGAAGAGGTTTAATTTAATTAGTGATTAGAGGAGAATTATTGGAATTTGTAAAAATAAAAAGAAATTTTAATTTTATTGGGGAAACATTGATCTAATTATAATACATGATGGTTATCTGTATAATTAATATCATATAATAAAATTTTGAGAACTTAATGTGATTTTTTCACCCTTATATCTTTATTTTAACCTGCGTTAACCCTTTTGACAATTATCATGATATCAATGTTTTTACTGTGTAGGGGTCAATAAAGTTAAAATAAAAGAAGAAGTGACAAATAATGAGAAAATGGTTGATATTTTCACCAATATCCCCCAAAATCTACATAATATAGGTTTTTATTAAATTTCAATAATTTAATGAAAATTATTTATTATAAAATACCAGTAATGTCATTTTTGGAACACTTCATTTAATTTGAATTTAATGACATTAATATAGTAATTAAATTAGAGTATAAAAAATTAAAACATCTCTAATATGTAATAACTAAAAATAAAATCATTTAAAATAATAAATTTCCAAACAAATACTAATTTATATTTTTTTTAAAAAAAATTGTTAATTTTTCTACTGCTTGCTGAGGCACTATGTCGGTGTTGTGTTAGAATATAAGGTATTTATATAATCAATAAAAACTAAACAATGAATTATAAAAGAAATATTAAATAATTAAAATTCCATATAACCATTTATAACTAAATATAATTATTTCTGTTCCTACAAACAATGTATGATTGATATTGAAATCAAGAAAGTGATATTTTTTACCATATACTTTACAGAAAATATTATAAATGTTATAATCAAAAGTATGAAGAAAGAAATTGAAATATATTATAATAATTAATTTTATTGGTCTAAAAAAATTATCCAATAAAATAAAAAATGTTTTAAAGATATTTTTAGGCCACTACCCGTATTTTTTACCCTATTTTACATGTTTTACTGTTATCATGGTGATAAATATTTACCATGGTTGCAATTCAAAATGACCAAAAATAAATTTGTAATATTTAAAAAATTTGAAAATAAATTTTCCAAATATGGAGTCTAATTTTTAATATATAATTTCTAAAAGTGTCAAATAATAAATTAATATAAAAATGATAACCCAAAAAAATCCAAATTTAGAAAAATGATTCTTAAACATAAAAATGAACTTATATAGAAATCATGTATAATGATTATTCATATGTAATTAATTATATTAGTTATAATTAAATTATACAAAAGTTATTTTAAGGTAATATTCAAATCATAATGGATTATTTAATTGAAAATAAATGACAGTTCAAAAAAATCAATATTTTTCAATATTCAGTGAAAATAGAATATTTTTAGGAAATACCAACATTTCAACTTATGATAATTTTTATATGATGATTTTACGAATTATTTAATTTTTATCAACAAAAATGTATAAAATTTGTTGGACACAAATTATAATATTTTCTCACAAAGAGTAATAAAATTGTTTCTAAAGAGAACACATTTTAGAAGTGTAAAATGAATTTATAGAAAACCGAGTTGTTATTTCCTAAGAATTAATTAAGAAATTTGTATTATCAAGAACAATTATATAAAGATTTCTTAATTTATTTAATTTTATTCATATATTTTGATTCAATGGATGTTATAATGATCATATTTAAAAGATATTATTTATTGGTTTTTTTATGTTTGATATTGCATGTTTTATATAATATTGAACATAGATTTACATTAAATTATATTGATGTTAAAATATTAATGTTATATACTTTATATATACTCAACTCATTATATTCATGAAAGAAAACATTGTTCACAAAATGGTCAGTTTACTGCCTCTTGGAATAAAATATTTCATTTTTCATAGCCTTTTTTATGGCTAATAAAAATTCAAATATTATTTCAAAAATTAATTTAATTTTTATATTTTATTTGATTTCATATTATAGAATGGATAAGTGATGATAAAATTAAATGAAATGAAATAATCTTTTCATTGTCAGAAAAATTGCCGAAATAAACTAACTATATAATGGTATCATTTATACATAATTAAACATACCTATAAAGGAACAATTATAGATATTTGGAACCATTAAAACTTCTATAATGACATGGAAGAAATTTCATCACACTTCTAAAGATGTGGATCCATTTTAGATGAACTTCCATAATTATCTAGAAACTAATGCAACTATGAAAGCATGATATGGAAAACCTTATAATAGTAAATATAGACCTAATATCTGAATAAAATTACTATATACTAATATTAAATAGAAATGATAAAATAAATTTATATGAAAACGTTCTATAGAATGTATTTAATGTATTTAATTTTATTATTCAATAATTTAGATGAATGTACTGAATGACTCATGGACATGAGGTAAGGTATCTTCAAAACCACACTCATTACATTTGGTTTACACATTCTCTTTATTTATTTCAATTTTACACTATCTTATTCTCATGAAATTATCCCATATTCTTTATATATGTTATATATATATTTACCTAGTTTACATTCCCTTTATTTTTAGGGATAACTCATGTTCTTCAAGTTACCTTCCCAATTTCTCATTTTAATAAAACATATTTGAAGTGAACTTATTTATTTGTTGCTTATTTTCGTGTACCACATCATCTAATCCTTTTATCCTTCTATGGTTTCTAAAAACCAAAATTTTGATTTGAAAAATACTTGAGTGATTTTCTAGATTTAAGTAAACTAGTATTCTCTTACCATCTTTAAATATTCTTTATCCATTTTCTTAACACCCCAATTAAGAGGTTCATTTTAAAACATAATTCTATATAATTTTATGTATTCACTTAACTTAAAATCAATTTCATGACCTATGTTTTCTTATTCATTTATAAACATCCTATATTTTTTCCATTCATCATTTTATTGGAAACATTATGTTATGCTATATGGTTACTCTCTAAGATATTAATACGTATCACATTTTATTTTCATTTTTTTTAATTATTACCTTTGTATGATTTTCTTATTTCTAACACATAAGGATGAACATGTTATGCATTTTATTGGATAAATTGAAATTATACATCCAAAAATTTAGTGGGAAATGTTTTCATCTCAAGAGATATGATTTATTACGCCTGGTTAGTTAGCTTAGAAATCTATGTTTTGTTTTCTTTGGGGAGTTCCTTGAATTATCCTTAAAATTTTATGTTCTATATTTCTCACAAATTTCTATGATTCTATAAACCATGGTTATATTATTCTTCATACCATGATTTCATATGAATAAAAATGATCCTTCCCTTTTATGATATCATGATATTCTCCTTGTATAATTTTTATTACATTTCATCATACTTTTCTCTTATTATTCCCATACTTGTATTTTTAGATAGACCTTTTACATTATGAATTTTCATTGGGTATCCTATGTAGAAATAACAGAAAAATCGGGATTTAAGACAAAATTATGAGAAATTAAATAAATATCTTATCTTTTTGGTTTTGGTTTATAATTTATATATGAAATAACCAAACACAAAAAGACTCATGATTTTTCAGTTTTATTTTATTTTATTTTATATATAAAAACATGAAATATTATATATAAGAGACTCCGGTTTTTATAGCTACTATCATTGAAAGATAAAGTTATTTCTTGGGATTATAATAATAATATATTAGTGAAAACCTTATGGATAATATAAATTATTAGACACAAATCATAAAATATTGTTAAAATATTGATAATTTAGTTTCCTAGTGATGAAATCATTGTATAGATAAAAATAAGTGGTGTGTGATCTCAGAAATATTCAGTTAGGAGTAATAACCCTAAATAATGTTAGGTATTAACATGATCTTCACATCGTGCCCAATAAGTGGGGTTAACCACACACATGGTTTTACACTTTTATAACTAGAAGAAAATCATCCAATAATGATTTAAAAACAATTTCACCGCATGAAAATGAGTTTCCCGTTCTAAATTATTCCATTTGGATGGTTGTCAAGATCTAAAAGAGTTACAAAACAAATGTTAAGGTCGTTTGAAGTCAGACTGATGATAATTATCAACTATGGCGGTTCTGTGGAAATGTATGGATTTGTGTGAAGCATTAAAAAAAGTGTTTTCAAGTCTATAATGTTCATTTATGTGAGTTTCTTGAAAAAGGATATGATAATTTCCTTGGATTATCCTCAGTCTGAAGATGTACCCAAGTCCCATGAACGTATGAAATAATCTTTGTTTGAATAAATGGAATATTTCTCAAAAATCCATTCATGCTGTAAAGACCTGTAAAATTCAAGGAAATTTTTTTCTTAATTTTCTTGGGAATTTTACAAGAACGTAGTTTCTGACGGCACGTGATTACGAGGCCCGGTGTGCCTGGAATCATTTTCCGAAGTATTGGCTCGGGTACGTTCAGTGAACGAATGAGCGAGTTTTTCTAACTTTTGAGCCGGTGCTCGGAATCGAATTCCGAAGGCACCGATGGAATCGCAGTACCGGTACTTTCTTAGAAATGCCTCTTCCGGAGTTGCGTTTTCTCGGGTGTGGTTTTTTATTTTTGTTGGCGTTAAGTGAAGAAAATAAAAATAAAGTGGTGCGACAAGTTTATTTTTATTTCACTAAAAGGCACTTAAATCCACTTAAAGATACTTAATCTAAGTTGAAGCGGATAGGGTGGAACCCAAAATATCCTACCCTCTAGGTAGGATATTTGTGAGGTGGGGCCCGCACGAGCCCCACCGTTTCTTTTCCACAAAGTAACGCACCCGCGAAAACTTATCTTTAATGAAAGTCAACTAGTTAATTTTCTAAAACTCTTAACGTCCCTATTAAATGGACAGTTAAGTCGTTACCATTAATTCACCGAATTAATGGTTCGTTTCTTAACTTGTTTTTCAAATTGTTGGCATGTTAATAAAATAAGACCAATACACGTCTTTCTTCAGGATTGCTTGTTGAGAGGATTTGGAGAAACTGTATCTTCATCCTCCTTCGCGAAGAATGCGAAGAAGACGAAGAACGCGAAGAATGACGGCCTTCGATGAAAGGTGACGAAGAATGCCGAACCCTCAGAGATCGACGAAGCGACGTTGCGTACCGCGATGCAGACGATTCTCCTCCCGCGACGTTCTTCTGCGACGTTCCTTCTTCCGTGAAAAATCTTCGATCATCCGTTTGAGGTAGGAGATTACGGATATTTTTAAATTCCTTTGTGGATTTTATCCTTAACAAGGATTTAATTCATGAAATTAAATCTGTGTGTTTTCTTTAACCCTCAGAGATCGTCTACGCGACGCCCTTCCGCGACGCGACGATTCTATTCTTCCGCGATGGTCAATTCCGTGAAGAACTCTCGTCCGACGATAACTATGAGGTAGGGGTTTTATTTGATAATAATATTTATTCCCATGGTTGTTTCCTTATAAAAAAAAGAACCCAGCTCAATGTTCAATTTTAATTTATTAAAATTGTTGTGAGACTTTTAAACCGCTAACGCGGTGGGTGAGGACTAACAAACAAGTCCGAACCCACCGCCCCGCTTTCGTTCTTGGTGTACGAAACGACAGACATCGACCAAGAAGGCCGCACGGGCGATACGGGGTCCTCGCAGTGAAGGATGGACCCCGGGAGGACTTTCGGCGAAGATGGCAAGGATTTCCGACCACCGGAACACATCCGGTGGTCTGCAGAGCAAACCGCCGGCGTGCCACGCCGGCACGGCGGCGCCCGACGCGCCGCCAAGGAGAACCACCACATCTGAAGCCACGGCGGTGGCCGGCAGACCCACGACCGCGCGGGTCCGGTGAGAGACGCGACGTGGCAGGCTGCCGCATCCGCTGGCAAGGGCGGCCCCACGCGGGGCCACAATACTCTCACGTGGGGGCAGCACGCCCCCCGCGCCACTCGGCCGTAACCGGCTGAGCCGTCCCCTGGCGGCTGGGCTGCACCCACGCCGGCCGGGCAGGGTCACACCCAGGCTGGGCCGGGTCGCGCCCAGGCTGGGCCAGGTCGGGTCGACCCGGTTTGGGCCGACCCAGGGGGGGTTGGGCCGGGTCGGTCCGGGCCCAGACCCCCCGTTTTCGGACCTTTTCAGTTTTTTTCTCATAACATGAGCTGCGAGCCTCCGATCGATGCACTGTCAGTGGCGATGTGATCCTTGGATCAAAACTGTCATTTCAGTATATGGAACTCATGTTTTCGGAGGAATTTGGTTTTGGCTGGGTTGGTTCGTACACGAAACCAACCGGGCCCTCAGAGCGGAAACACTCATATCTGGATCTACAGACGTCCGATTGATGTGTGGTCAACTTTGTGGAATTCCTCTTAGTGAGACGGATCTTTTGGCTTACTCCGCCCGAGGTTTGGACACAGGTGGAGTATGGTCGGTTTGGTTTTGATTTAAAAACCAACCGGGCCCCTGGGACGAAAAAGCCAATAACTCTCAGACCGGGCGTCCGATTGGCAAGTCGTCTGCGACGTTAAATTCCTATTGATGATACAGATCTTTTGGATACATCAACTCTGGACTATTTGTCAGTTGATTTATCAGCCTCTCGGCTCATGGAACGGACCCTCCCGAACGAGATTGCTGTGTGCGGGAACCCTAGTGCTGGCTGCGACTGTGACGACGACGACGACGACTGTGCAGAGATCCTCAGTGGATTCGATGACGACTGTGCAGAGATCCTCAGTGGATTCGATGATGACTACATCACTCAGCGATCCTTTATGGATCAGTGGTACCGATCTTGTGTGGGTCCGATCCTATGTGGGTCAACGCTCATCGGTCCTGTGTGGGTCACCGCCTATAGATCCTGTGTGGGTCTTTGCGGGGGTTAGTTACCTATCGATCCTGTGTGGGTCAGATCCTTTGCGGTTCATTGAGGGGGTTAGTTACCTATCGATCCTGTGTGGGTCAGATCCTTTGTGGGTCATTGCGGGGGTTAGTACCTATTGATCATTTGTGGGTCTGACGGCTTAGATGAGTCAGTGGCAATATCTGATCATCTCTATCGTCATACAAGAAGTATTCCTATGTGAGATGAATCCTGTTTTTCTTCCCTTTGTGGATTGTGTTGTGCTATCCTGTGTGTATTTACGTTTTGATTTCCTGTGTGGACTGGGTTGTACTTGGGCTCGGATGTTGGAGCTGAACGAGAATTGGTGACTTAGGTATATGTATGGGAATATACCTAAGTAGTGTCGAATGTCACTTCGTGATTGTATCTTTCCTTTGTGGATTATCCTTTGTGGATTCTGGGATACCTTCGGGGGTCTCGATGTCCCTACTGAGTAGCTTATACTCACCCCTGCACGGGCTATACCCGCACTACGTTGTGTTGGTTGCAGACGACGGACAGTGCTGATCGTGGTGGAAGCTTGCGGAGCAGGATGGTACCTGGAGGTGGACCACTGGGCGGGACATACTCGGAGTGGTCGGCTGGACCCGAGGAGCAGTGGAGGCTTTCTGTACCCACCCTTCAGGTGGGATTTCTAGTGGACAGCTCGACGTTGCGGCTTTACTTTTCAGTTGCTGTTTTTCCTTTCCAGTTGTGCTTTACATTCAGTTTGGGTTTGTATACTGGCCAACTTACTTTTCCACACT
Source organism: Viscum album (assembly GCA_963277665.1). NCBI lineage: Eukaryota > Viridiplantae > Streptophyta > Magnoliopsida > Santalales > Viscaceae > Viscum > Viscum album. The sequence goes on from CAUJRU010000362.1 coordinate 655,996, forward strand.
TACTGTTGTACCTGTTTTTACATAGTGTTTACTTCTGCCTGCTTGCTCTGTGGTGTTTGGGGTTTAATTTACAAAGGCAATTCCTTCCCTTTTTCTGGGATTTACGCCTTGGTGCTAGTCGCCATCCCCTGGCCTATGGAAGGCGGGCTTGGGGTAGTCACGACACGAGCCCCGAGGACGGGTCGTGGCAAATTGGTATCAGAGGAGTTCAGTTCTACCGCGGAACTTGGGACTCTGATCTTTTTCTATGTGAAGCAATAGTGTTTAGCGTATTGGGTGTGGTTATCAGTCCAGGGAGTCCAGTGTTGGTGCGGCGGCCGACGTATCCATACACAAGGACCCTGACTTCTGATTTCCGACTGACTACAGGAAAACATTGATTGCGTGTGTGTTTCAAGTTTTATTTGTGATTACTTTGTGTCAGCTCACCAGGTATACAGTTCTGACTGTGGCGCATCTGTTTCCTTTTTCAGGATGACCCCACGACGGCAGCCATCTAGGGTTCTGAGAGTTGAGCGTGACGACATCCCACCAAGCGACGAGGCCTCGGTACAGGGCCCTTTGACAGCTGATGCACCGGTGGTACCTCTACCCGCCGAGCCACCGATGCTTCTAGCCCCAGATGCTGACGATGCATGTCGCCTTAGTGCACTGCATGACTTCCAGCGCCAGCGACCGCCCATGTTCCGCGGGGAGACGGACCCCCAGGCAGCCGAGGACTGGCTGGAGGTAGTGGTGTGAGTTTTTCGGTTAGTGAGGACACCAGCAGACCTCATGGTGATCTTCACAGCGAGCCTACTGCACGTGGCAGTGGGCCGATGGTGGAGCTTGATTCTCTAGGTGAACGATGAGGCATCTCATCTCTGGACGGACTTTGAGAGCCTCTTCCACTCAGATTTCGTCCCAGCCACCCTCTATGGGGTGCACATCCAGGAGCTTCTTCAGCTGCGGCAGGGCAGCTTGACGGTCGCCCAGTACTCGGTGATATTTACCGATCTCTCACGCTACTCGACAGACATGGTGCGAGACCCATTCTTCAGGGCCCGGACCTTTGAACAGGGATTGAGACATGAGATCAGGGCATCACTGATCTCCCTCAGCATTTCGACTCAGGCAGGAGTACTAGAGCGAGCCCTTTTGATCGAGAGCTTCCTTGCTGAGCCTTCATCAGCAGCGAGACCTACCACGGGGCGGCACGTAGCAGAGTCTTCTGCGGAAGGTAGTCAACGGATGACTCAAGGTTCCAGGCAGACCATACCCTCATGCAGACGACCTCAGTACACTGGCTTAGTAGTGCGGGGCACACAGTGCGGAGCCAGTCTTTCGAGAGGCAGGCAGTGCTACACATGCGGCGGGTAGGGTCACATGGCTCATGACTGCCCGACCCACCGTGCCGAGCAGTAGCAGACGGTTGAGGGGCCACCTAGGCAGAGGCAGAGGGTCGACCATGGCGGTCCGCTGGGAGGAGGCGGACGAGGTAGAGGAGCTGACCGAGCATCAGGTTGTGGGCGACGCATTGAGGCTCTTCCACCACCACCACCAGGAGGTCCACCCCGGCCACAGGGAGCTGGTGGGCAGAGAAAAGCACAGCTCCAGGCAGTGGAGGCCTACGACCACGACATGCCTAAGATGATTCGAGGTACTATCTGTGTCTATTCCATCCTTGTTGCAGTTCTTATAGACACAGGAGCGAGTCACTCTTTCATAGTCGCTTCCCTTGTTCAGAGCTCAGAGATTCCGACAGAGCCGTTGGCTCGATCCTTATGGCTAGAGACTCCTACGGGAGCAGAATCGACGATTACACACTGGTGCCGACAGTGTGAGCTTACTATAGGAGGCGAGAGCTTCGGCTGGGATATTCTTGTAGCAGCGTCGAGGCCTTACAACGTCATCTTGGGCATGGATTGGTTATCTACAGTGCATGCACATATTGACTGTTTTAGGCGCAAGGTGTGATGTTACACACCGACGGGAGCGGGTTCACCTTCACCGGTGAAAAGGGATCCTTTGCAGCACAGGATGGACTCTTGAAGAGGAGAGTACAACCCATCACTCATCAGTTGTCTAGCCTCATCCTAGGAGCAGTTGACGTACGGAGTCCCAGTTCTCCAACAGTGGTGGATCAGTATGCAGACGTCTTTCCTGACGACGTTCCAGGGCTAACTCCTCACAGAGAGGTAGACTTTTGTATTGACCTGTACCCCGGGACAGCCCCGATATCGAATCCATCATATCGTATGACCCCCGCTGAGCTTCGAGAGCTACGAGTACAGTTAGAGGACTTGCATGGCAAGGGGTTCATCCGACCCAGTGTTTCACCCTGGGCTTCCCCGATATTGTTCTCCAAGAAGGCGGACGAGAGCTTGAGACTTTTTGTCGACTGTCGTCACCTGAACCAGGTAATGGTGAGGAACAAGTATCCACTACCGAGGATTGATGACCTCTTCGATCAGATCAAAGGGGCACGGTGGTTCTCGAAGATAGACCTCAGGTCAGGCTATCATCAGCTCAGAGTTCAAGACGAGGACGTGCAGAAAACGGCCTTCAGATGTTGGTATGGCCACTATGAGTTCTTGGTTATTCCATTTGGCGTAACCAATGATCCAGCAGTGTTCATGGGCCTCATTAACAGAATCTTTCAGCCATACCTTGATCGATTTGTCGCAGTCTTCATCGATGACATTTTGATATACTCGACGACTGAGGAGGAGCACGCCTACCACTTACGGGTTGTACTAGACACACTTTGAGAGAACCAACTTTATGGAAATCTCTCGAAGTGTTAGTTCTGGATACGTGAGGTCCACTTCTTGGGACACGTCATCTCTGAGGAGGGAGTTGCAGTGGATCCTGCGAAGATCGAGGCTGAGCTAGCTTGGGAGCCACCCAGGAGCGTGACAGAGGTGCGGAGTTTCTTGGGACTAGCTGGATACTATCAGAGATTTGTTCCAGACTTCTCCAGAGTTGCAGCATAACTCTCAGCTCTTACGAAGAAGGGGAAACCTTTTTTGTGGTGAGACAGATGTCAGCAGAGCTTCCAGGAGATGAGACAGAGATTGACCAGTGCACCTATCTTGAGGTTTCCTGAGGAAGGAGTAGGGTACGTAGTCTACGGCAATGCATCAGGGACCAGACTCGGATGTGTCCTGATGCAGGAGCGGGCAATGATTGCCTATGGATAACGTCAGTTGAGGCTGCATGAGCAGAACTACGCTACCCATGACCTGGAGTTAGTAGCAGTGGTATTCTCTCTAAAGACATGGCGACACTATCTGATGGGCGAGCGCTTTAAAGTCTTTTCTGACCATCAGAGTCTTAGGTACATATTTTCTCAGAAGGACCTAAACCTGAGACATCAGCGATGGCTCAAGTTCCTCCAGGACTATGACTTTTAGATAGTATATAGACCTGGGAAGGGGAACGTGGTAACCTATACTCTCAGCAGGAGGACGAGCATTCAGCTACTCGAGGAGGCGACAGAGCAGCTAGCCGCTTTGCAGATATCCTTTGTGGATAGAGATGGAATGAATTTCCTTCAGTCACTCACAGTCTCTCCTCCACTACTGCAGCGGGTCAGAGAGGCACAACATGGGGACACTAACTGTGAGACGCGGCGTGCACAGATATCCTCTGGACCGGCACCTGATGGTTTCTCCTTTGGAGCAGAGCACTCCATCCTTTTCAGAGGACGTACCTTGGTACCAGTTTCCTTACGGGAGGAGGTGATGAGATAGTTTCACACTTCTCCTTTGGCGGTACATCATGGAGTGGCAAAGATGTACCAGGACCTCAGACGATAGCACTCGTGGACGGGCATGAAGAAGGTTGTGGCAGAGTACGTTTCTCGATGCCTCACCTGCCAGCAGGTGAAGGCGGAGCACCAGGTACCAGCAGGCTTGGTACAACCTTTGGAGGTCCCGGAGTGGAAATGGGATGGGATATCTATGGACTTCGTGACTGGACATCCGTGCACTTCCAGAGGTCATGAATCCATCTGGGTGGTTGTCGACCGACTCACCATGTCGTCTCACTTCTTACCAATTAGAGAGCAGGGCTCGGTAGAGAGCTTGGGACGTCTCTACGTTCAGGAGATTGTATGACTTCACGGTGTGACATCATCTATCGTCTCCGACCGAGATGCTCGCTTTACTTCCCGGCTTTGGAAGGGGTTGTAGGAGGCATTCGGGACGCAGCTATGTCTGAGCCCTGCCTTTCACCCTCAAACAGATGGTCAGATGGAGTGGACCATTCAGAATCTCGAGGACATGCTCCGCGCACGTGTCCTCGACTTTGGTCGCAGCTGGGAGGACCACCTACCCTTGGTGGAGTTTGCGTACAACAACAGCTACCACTCCACCATCGAGATGGCACCATACGAGGCATTGTACGGATGACCATACAGATCTCCTTTGTGCTGGACAGACCCTGGGGAGTCAGCACTTGTGGGACCGGAGATAGTCCAGGCCACGACTGAGAAGGTCCAGGTCATCCAGGAGTGGATGAGGACAGCTCAGAGCTGGCAGAAGTCTTATGCTGATCAGAGGCTGAGGCCACTATATTTCGAGGATGGCAACCACGTCTTCTTGCGTGTCTCACCTCGACGTGGATTACAGAGATTTGACCGAGGTGACAAGTTAACTCCATGCTTCATTGGACCATTCCAGGTCCTCAGCAGGATTGGGGAGGTGGCTTATCGCCTGGCTCTACCACCTCAGTTGCACCGAGTGCATGACGTCTTCCACGTATCTCAGCTGAGGAGATACGTGCATGACCCGACGCACATCATTGACCATGGAGAGCTAGACGTTGATGATGGGGCGACTTTTGTGGAGGTCCCAGTGGAGATCGAGGATCAATAGGAGCGGGTACTACATGGACGGTCGATTCCTCTAGTGCGCATTAGATGGCAGCACGAGAACCTCCAGGAGAGCACATGGGAGCGGGAGGCTCAAATGCGTGCTCAGTACCCACATTTGTTTCCCTAGTTTATGATGTATCTTTATGGGGATGTAAAGACCTGAGGTGTGAGTGATGTAAAGAATCTTAAAATTCAATGAAACTTTTTTCTTAATTTTATTGGGAATTTTACAAGAATGCAATTTCTGACGGCACATGATTCCAAGGCCCGATGTGCCCGGAATCATTTTCCGAAGTTTTGGCTCGGGTACATTCAGTGAACGAACGAGCGGTTTTTTCTAACTTTCGAACCGGTGTTGGGAATTGAATTCTGAAGGAACCGATGGAATGGCAGCGCCGGTACTTTCATAGAAACTCCTCTTCTGGAGTTGCGTTTTCTCGGGTGTGGTTTTTAATTTTTTTGGCATAAAGTGAAGAAAATAAAAATAAAGTGGTGTGACAACTTTATTTTTATTTCACTAAAAGCCACATAAAGCCACTTAAAGATACTTAATCTAAGTTGAAGAGGATAGGGTGGAACCCAAAATATCCTACCCTCTAGGTAGGATATTTGTGAGGTGTGTCCCGCACGAGCCCCACCGTTTCTTTTCCCCTAAGTAACGCACCCACGAAAACTCCTCTTTAATGAAAGTCAACTAGTGCGTTTCCAAAAACTCTTAATTCCCCTATTAAATGGACAGTTAAGTCATTACAATTAATTCACTGAATTAATGGTTCATTTCTTATCCTGTTTTTCAAATTGTTGGCATGTTAATAAAATAAGACCAATACACGTCTTTCATTAGGATTACTTGTTGAGAGGATTTGGAGAAACTGTATCTTCATCCTCCTTCACGAAGAACACGAAGAACGCAAAGAACACGAAGAACGTGAAGAACGTCGGCCTTCGAAGAAAGGTGATGAAGAACGCTGAACCCTCGGAGATCGACGACGTGACGCCGTGTACCGCGACGCTGACGATTCTCCTCCCGCGACGTTCTTCTGCGAAGTTCCTTCTTCTGCGACAAATCTTCTATCATCCATTTGAGGTTGGAGATTACGGATCGTTTTAAATTCCTTTGTGGATTTTATCCTTATCATGGATTTAATTCGTGAAATTAAATCTGTGTGTTTTCTTTAACCATTGGATATCATCTACGTGACGTCGTATACCATGACGATGCGACTCCCTTCCACGACACGGCGATCCTCTTCTTCCGCGACGGTCAATTCCGCGAAGAACTCTCATCTGACAATAACTATGAGGTAGGGGCTTTATTTGAGAATAATATTTATTCCCATGGTTGTTTCCTTCTAAAAAAATGAACCCGAATCAAAGTTCAATTTTGATTTATTAAAATTGTTGTGAGACTTTTAAACCACTAACGCGGTGGGTGCGGACTAACAAACAATTCCAAACCCACTGCCCCCTTTCGTTCTTGGTGTGCGAAACGGCTGACGTCGACCAAGCAGGCCGCACGGGAGATGCGGGGTCCTCGCAGTGAAGGACGGACCCCGTGAGGACTTTTGGCGAAGATGTAAATTATTTCCGACCACCGGAACACATTCGGTGGTACGCGGAGCAAACCGCCGGTGCGCCACGCTGGCACGGCGGCGCCGGCTGCGGAAGGCGGCGGCGCCCGGCGCGCCGCCGAGGAGAACCGCCGTGGCTAATGCCGCGGCGGCGGCCGCAGACCCGTGACTGCGCGGGTCCGGCGAGAGACAGGACGTGGCCGGCTGCCGCGTCCGGTAGCGTGGGCGGCCCCACGCGAGGCCGCGTTACTCTCACGTGTGGGCAGCACGCCCCCCGCGCCGCTCGGCCATAACCGGTCGAGCCGTCCCCTGGCGGCCGGGCCGCGCCCGCGCCCAGGCCGGGGCGGGTCGCGCCCCGCCAGGTCGGACCCGGACCCGGGTCGGGTCGACCCGGTTCAGGCCGACCCAGGGTGGGTTGGGCCGGGTCAGTCCGGGCCCGGACCCCCTGTTTTCGGACCTTTTTGGTCCTTTGTTCATACTTTGAGATACCAGCCTCCGAACGATGCACCGTTAGCGGCGATGCATTCCTTGGATCGAGATGGTTGTTTCAGTATATCACACTCATGGTTTCAGAGGAATTTGGTTTTGGCCGGGATGGTTCGTACACGAAACTAACCGGGCCCTCGGAGCGGAAACGCTCATATCTTGAGCTATGGACGTCCGATTGACGTGCCATCAACTTTGTTGAATTCCTCTTAGTGAGACGGATCTTTGGGATTACTCTGCCCGAGGTTTTGACACAGGGGGAGTACGGTAGGGTTGGTTTTGACTTAAAAACCAACCGGGCCCCTGGGATGAAAAAGCCAATAACTCTCAGACCGGGCGTCCGATTGACGCGCCGTCTGTGACGTTGAGTTCCTGTTGACGATACAGAACTTTTGGATACATCAACTCTGGACTATGTGTCAGTTGATGTATCAGCCTATCGGCTCGTGGGGCAGACCCTCCCGAACGAGATTACTGTGTGCGGGAACCCTAGTGCTGGCTACGACTGCAACGACGACGACGACTGTGCAGAGATCCTTAGTGGATTCGACGGCGACTGTGCAGAGATACTCAGTGGATTTGACAACGACTACATCACTCATCGATCCTTTGTGGATCAGTGCTACCGATCATGTGTTGGCTGATCCTGTGTGGGTCAGCGCTCAGCGGTCCTGTGTGGGCCAGCGCCTACAGATCATTTGTGGGTCCGATCATGTGTGGGTCTTTACAGGGGTTAGTTACCTATCGATCATGTGTGGGTCAGATCCTTTGTGGGTCATTGCGGGGGTTAGATACCTATCGATCCTGTGTGGGTCAGATCCTTTGTGGGTTATTGTGAGGGTTAGTACCTATTGATCCTTTGTGGGTCTGACGGCTTAGATGAATCAGTGGCAATATCTGATCATCTCTATCGTCATATAAGAAGTATTCATGTGTGAGCTGAATCCTGTTTTGCATCCCTTTGTGAATTGTATTGTGTTATCCTGTGTGGATTTACATTTTGCTTTCCTATGTGGACTGGGTTGTACTTGGGCTCTGATGTTGGATCCGAATGAGAATTGGTAACTTAGGTATATGTATGGGCATATACCTAAGTAGTGTCGGATGTTAATTCGTGATTGTATCTTTCCTTTGAGGATTATCCTTTGTGGATTCTGGGAGACCATCGGGGGTCTCGGGGTCCCTACTGAGTAGCTTATACTCACCCCTACACAGGCTATGCCCGCACTATGTTGTGTTGGTTTCAGATGACGGATAGTGCTGATCGTGGTGGAGGCTTGCGGAGAAGGACGGTACCTGGAGGGGGACCACTGGGCGGGACGTACTCGGAGCGGTCAGCTGGACCTGAGGGGCAGTGGAGGCTTTCTGTACCCACCCTTCAGGTGAGATTTCTAGTGGACAGCTCGACGTTGCGACTATACTTTTCAGTTGTTGTTTTCCCTTTCCAGTTGTACTTTACATTAAGTTTGGGTTTGTTTACTGGCCCACTTACTTTTTTGCACTTACTGTTGTACCAGTTTTTACATAGTGTTTACTTCTTCCTGCTTGCTCTGTGGTGTTTGTGGTTTACTTTACAAAGGCAATGCCTTCCCTTTTTCCGAGATTTATGCCTTGGTGCTAGTCTCCAGCCCCTGGCCTATGGAAGGCGGGATTGGGGTAGTCACGGCACGGGCCCCGAGGACAGGTCGTGACACATGCACCCTTGATTTTCAAGGAAAAAGTTGATGTCAATTGGAGAAGTTCAATGTATATGAGTTCCAAACTCCAGATAAAAAGTAATTTTTGCATAACACCATGATTTTTCCTACTAGCATGCCAAATATCATGAGGAATATAAACATACACATTAAATCAACGCTTGCGCACCACCACATAGATGCCTATAAATTCAGCGTTGACCCCCACCCAATTTTGAGGGGACCTCTTGTAAGTGATATCATGTGTGAAACTCAGAGCAACGTGCAATTAAAAAACCATGCATGTTCTATCTTTTCACAAAAATAGCTACAAAACTACCTCAAAGTATGTATTTATACTAGGATTTTTTCATGTAACTATTTCCACACTAAACACATTTATTCACATAGGCCCATATTTTGTGAAACTATTTTCATGCAAAAAGTACCATATTTAATGGACCCCTTCATGCTTAATGCCCAATATTTAAATCTTCCCTATTTTTAGAAAAGAACAATATTGTGCGCATGAAACATGTAGATTTGAAATGTGAACTTTTCATATAGGGTCGAGGGCATTTTGGTTTACACCCACATCCAATAAATCAACCGTGGAATACCATGATTCAACATATTGCTTCACACTACCTGAAAACATTGAATTTATGTAATACTATTATCCCTTTTCCATATTCATGAGTTGATCTTCTCATATTGGATTCATTGAGTTCCATTATTCAAACCATTCCTAAATAAACTCCTCAAACCCATCACATGACTCCTATTCTAGGTTGAACGATAAGGGTATTTACTTTCGATGTTCCCACATAATCCATTTCTAGAAATCTTCCACCTATTAGGCTTTAATAGATGACTTTAAACTATATCATACCCTAGCATTAAATAACATGATGCCTTATGTTCCATGCATAAGGTTCCTCATGACATGATCATGAGAATACATTCCATTGTGCTCACTACATGATATTAACCATATCATAACCTAGAATTAAAGAATATGAAGCCTTATGCACCAATAATAATACACAATATGTCATGACCATGAGAATACATTCCATAGTTTTCACTATATGACATTAAACTGTAGTATATACTATCATTCATGAATAGGATTCCTTATGCATAATGCATCATATACCTCAATACATGATCATGATTTGATATTCTAGTCATCACTACATGAATTTAAACTATATTATACCCTATACGAAAATCATAGGATTTACCCCAATGAAAAACATGAGTATCCTTATGCACCATGAATAACATTCCTCATGTCCTGATTAGTAGATGGCCATCGAACAATAGCCATGGGTCTCCTCATCAGGTGTAATACCCAACCATATAGCTCAACCCCCCCCCCCAATGAGTTGAGATTCCATCATGAATCAACCTGAGGAATGTCAATGCGTATCGTTAGGGTGCAATCACAACATAAATGCTTATATCTCCTAAGTATCCCTCTTGGGCCTCTATCTTTGGTTAAAACACAAAAAATATTCCCTAAACCATCTATATGTTGAGATTACCTAGTGACATGACACAAGGAATAAATAATGGGAAACTCATTTCATAATCCCTTCACACCACATCCTTTTACATAACATTAAGATATATTATTTTCTCATGAAATAAACATGGTATTCCCTCATCATATAACACGAGTAATACATGACGAACATCTCATTTCATAATCCCCACACACTAAATCTCTTCACATGACATTGAATTATAATCTTACCCTCACAAAATGCACATGGCATTCTCTCATGACCTGATATGATAAAGGCACACTGGTAGCTCCCACACATAATTACCACACATATAATTGTTTATCTATAGTAAAACCCAAGAATATTACATGCATAATATCCAACCATAGCCTCTTTCCATGGGCCTCCTCCTTAGGTATAATCCCAAACCTCTATTCCATTGGGACTCCTCTTTAGGTACAATCCCTTGACCACTCTAAACTACATGATCTTTGATTCCCAACCATCTTTGATACTTAGGAATCCTTCTAGAGGTCCAAACCCAACATATTCATTCATCATGGTCTTCTCTGAACCAGACACCCGGTAAGATGATGCCCCTCACCTATGAGACCACATCTCTTCCAGGTCTCTTTGGAAGCTCAATGTGTAACGCTTAGACTAACTCTAACCATGAAAAATCCTATTTCGATGGGTAGATTCTACGCATAATCCCCAAACCATCCCTATTATATGCTCCCTTCACAACAAGAGTGTCATAAACACATGGAATTAAAAGGCATTAACTGAAATATTCACACAAACATAAAATGTGAAATCAATCTATGTGGGCTTTGATCTCTATCTTCTAAACATGGAATATAGGATGCCTCCCTAATATCCAATCCTAACCAATAGTAAACCTAGGTTCCCTCTCTTTAGTCTAGACCTCTCTGATCCTCCCTCATGTGGTGTTCTGATCCAACCATCAGCAAACCGTCATGTGTGACATTTTCCCTTTATGGGACAGACATTCCAAGTCTACCTCTATTGGGAGATCTGATTTTTATATTGGTTAATTTTCTGGTGTTCCCACATAGGTATACACCTTCTTGATCTAACTCTATATGGTGTTCAAATCAATCACCCCATCTGCATTAGTCATTAATCACATTCCCTAGTACTTCTAAACTAGAAGTTCTGATAAATATTCACATGATTTTAAACATTTGAGCCCATTAAATCACATAATCTATGCATAAAAATGGGATTCTTGAGGTGAAATACTTGGAAGATAAATTTCCACACAGTTAGATAACTTATAAAAAACATGGAAAGCTTAAGGTGAAAGCCTTTGATGATATACACCTTTGGTGTAAAATACCTCGTGATTGAAACTGGATGTGTTGGGTTCCATGCCTAAGATTCCTACATGAGATTCTATCCCAATAGGTAGAATATAGGTGTCCAATTCACCTAATATCCAGTGATGCTAAGACATTTACGAGGATACCATCTACCATGAAGAATTATTACTACCCTGACTGGTAGAATCAACATAATTAGATGGTCTCCACAAAGATATTGCTCTAGGAATGAGGTTCATGAACATGACTCAAATATATAGGGGAGACCCATACTAGGCAATAAGATCTCATGAGGAATCCATGGAAAGAGGAACTAACATCCCCTCATCCCATTCAGTCAAATATCAAACATCACCAACAATGGTGGTGAAGGCCATCTACCTTATGAATGTGGGAATGCGGAGTAAAAACACATGTCGCCATGAAGTTGTGGACCCATAGGGTGAATGTGTATAAATTAAAAATGGTGAACACGATGTGAATATATTCTCCATCAATGGTTAGTAGATGAAAATATTAGGTTTGTTCAAACTGAGGCATCACCCATGTGAATCATCTCTCTATGTGTGGGAGGATTATTAACATATAGAGTATGAAGACCATGGGTCATCATCTCCTTGCTAGAACAATCCCCTTCAATGGACATGTAGAGGGAACCTCCACCCATTCCCACAACTCATTACCGTCATAGCCTCCCTTGTGGGATACAAATGGGGAAAACACCCCCACTATTTTGGATCTCATTGATTCCTCTTCCCTTATTGGTTGCATAGAGGTAAACCACCCCCACTCCATTGGCTCCTCACCGAAACTACCGCCATCATGGGATGCACATTTGGAAATCACCCCCACACGATCGGCTCCTCATCGACACTGCTACTGTTTTGGGCTATACAGGGGGAAACCACCCCCACTCATCCACTCCTCGCCATCACTTCCACCATCATAGGACTTGAAGGGTGAACCCACCACCATTCCCTTTGATCATCATGAGAACATCCTCCCTCATAGGACACATAGGGGGAACCCCCCCGTTCCATGAGTTCGCCACCAGCACCGCTTCCCACATGGGGTGTATAGGGGAAACCACCCCCATTCCCTCAGCTCATTGTTGGAAATTCCACCCTCATGGGCCACATAGGGGGAAACATCCCACACCCCATCAGCTCATTACTGACACTGCTGCCCTCTTTGGATTCACATGGAGAAACCACCATAACCTCCATAAACTCCTCACTAAGACCACCACACTTATTGTACGAATATGGGAAAACTAGACCAATTATAGATGCTCCTTACTAACACTAACACCCTTATGGTATATGCTAGTATCACAACCCTGTTCTACCAGATCATCTCTGACATCACTGCCCTCATTTTCCACAAAGGGAGAACCGACCCAAATCCTTCAGTTCATTAAAGACACTTATTCCCTTATAGGATACGCATGGAAAAATCACACATGTTCCCAAGGTGGACATCTTTGGTAGCCTTTTCTCAATATTATTTGAAAAATAAATATTCTATTCCAAGTATTTTTGGGATGTTTAAGCCCTACCTACAAAATACATTGTATATGAGCATCCCTAGATGAATCATACAAGGACACAATGGTTCCATCAATGACCATTACAGCTGGGAAATGAGAAAGTTGACTATTTTCCTACCCTTCAGCACCCTCTCCAAAAAAACCTATTTCCAACACTGAGGATATACCTAGAACATTACACTATAATAGGAATATTATGTAGTTCAATAGCCCCATTCTGCTACCGGTATATCCCATCAGATCTCTATAATAGGTGAGCATGGATCCTTCTTTGACCAACTTGGAGCGAGGCCCCATATTCTATATAAGAATTTTAGGTTGAATGTATCAATTTGAGGCACCACCAATACCTATAGTGGGTCACCTCGTAATGAGGAGAATTGGGTGTAGAGGTCCTCCTCGCACCATAATCAACATGTATGAATGTCGTCCCAATTTCAATCATCAACTGTTTTGGAGGTCCACCTCGAACTGCAATCAATAGTCTTGAAGGTCCCCCTAGTTCCATCAAAATCCCTTGAGGATGTCCTCTCCGTATTAAAATAAATAGGCATAGAGGTCCTCCTCGTTTCCATCATCAACTGCATCACAGGTCCTCCCAACACTACAACAACAATGAATGGTGGTCCTTCTAATTTGCATCATCAGAAATTGGTGTGGTCATCCCCACACTCCCATAAACATTCATGGATATCCTCCCCATCACTATCATCTAATATTTTATAGTTTATACCCACACTACAATCAATAGACATAGAGTTCATCCCCATCATCAACCATTGTGAAGGCCCTCCCCCACTTCCCTAAAAAGGCACAAGGGCCTTATCTATTTCATTCATATGTTATTGCACAAGTCCTCCCCTCACTAAAATCAACAGGTTCAATGGTCCTCTCTATTTCCATCAACATCCCCTGAGGAGGACCTCCCTAAACAGAAATCATATGGCACATAGTACCTCCCCATTTCCAAAAGAATCCATTGAAGAGGTCATCCTTTCACTTCCATCAGCTGGCATGAAGGTCCTTCTTATCACCATCATCATTCTTTGTGGAGTTCATCCCTACACTGTATTTAATAGGAAAAAAGGTCCTCCCTGTTTCCATTATCTTATATTGTAAAGGTCCTCCCAGGGATGTAATGAATTGGCACAATGGTCCTCTCCATCAACATCATCCGCCATTTTGTAGGTCATCCCCACACTATAATAAATAGGTACAAAGGTCTTACCTATTTTCTAGAGCAGTCATTCCAAAGGTCCTCCCCACACTACCATAAATAGGCATGAAGTTCCGACCCACTGCATTCTTCATAAATTTTAGAGGTCCTCCCTGTACTTCCATGAAAAGAAATAGTGGTCCTCCTTATGGACATCATTAACCATTGTGGATACCCTCCCCTAATTTCCATAAATAGAAATGGTGGTCCCCTTCATTACCATCATCATCCATGGTGGAGGTCGTCCCCACACTACGATAAATTGTCACAGAGGTCCTCCCCATCTCCATCATTAGCTATTGTGGAGGTCCTCCCCATACATTAATAAACAGGTACCATGCACTTCCCCATTTTCATTATCATCCATTGAAGAGGTCCTCCATGCACTTCCATAAATAGGCACGGAGGTCCTCCCTATTTCCATCATCATCCATTGTGGGGATTCTCCCTACACTACCATCAAGAATCACAAAGGTCCTCCTCATTTCCATCAGAAGCCACTATAGAGGTCCTCCCAACACAAACATCAACTAGAATGGAGGTCCTCCCCATAACCATTATCAATAACCATGGAGGTCTGACCGATAGTTACCTCAACTAGAAGAAGTTTCCTTCTCATCACCACCGTCACCCACTGCAGAGGTCATCCAATAATTGATTTTAACCAACACATAGGTCCTCCAAATTCCACTACAAATCCATGAAGAGGTCCTCCTTGAACTGACATCAACCAGTACAAAAGTCTTCTCCACACAACCCAAAGTCATCATGGAGGTCCTCCCCTTACTGGACACATTCCATGCTTTGAGCAACTTTCCTAGGTAAGGAGGTTTCTCGTCTCGCCTCAATGACAATGAAGACTGAGGGTAGGTTTCTATGCCTCTCAGGCACCATTTACCTATCAAGTTGACTCTTCATAAATCCACACCTCCAGGTCTCCATCACCTTGTTATATCGACAATTTAAGATTCCACAACATTGGGATCCATCGCTTCTTCAAACCGACATTCTAGGATTATAGATATCTTGGGTGTCATCACCCCATCAAATGTATGTCCCAAGATCCCATGCCTCAAGGGCTCCATCACCCCTTCAAATCGACATTCTAGGCTTCCATGCCTCCCATGCTTCATTATCCCATAAAACTGATAGTCCATCCTTCTAAATTTTCTTGTCTCCATCTCCCAAATAAACTAACGCTCCATGCTTCCATGAATCCTAGGATCCATTTCCCCCATCAAACTAAAATTCTAGGATTCCACTTTTTTACGATTCTATAAGCTCTTCAAATAGACATTCAAGGATTCCATGCATATAGGGAACAATTTCCACATCAAGTCAATGTTCCGTGATTCCACACCTCTATGGTTCCATCAACCTATCAAACTGAATTTCTAAGCTTCCACACCTCATGAGTGCCATCACCCCATCCAACAAACATTATTGGAATCCACACATCTAGGGAGCGATTAACCCATTGAACTCGAAATCCAAGATTCCTCTCCACTCAGGCCCCATCACACCATTGAAACAACACTTTAGGAGTTCATGTCACTCATGGTCCATCACCACAGTAAACTGAAATTCCCGGATTCCATGCATCCCGGGCTCTATCACCCCATCAATCCAAAATTCCAGGATTCAATGCTTATGGGAACCATCACCCTATTGAATTGGATCTCTAATATTTAATGAATCATGAGCGTGATTAAACAGTCTATCTAATATTCTAGGCTCCCATGCCTCTAGGGCACTATCACCCCATTGATCTGACATTCCAAGGTTTTATGCCTCTCGTGCAACATCAACCTGTCGATATAACCTTCTAGGGTTCCACTCCCCATGGGAACCATCACCCCCTCAAACTAGGAGAAACATGCCATTTATAACATTGTAGAACTTCCTATAATAGCTCATTTGACTCCTTCAATATGGGGGAGCATAATAATCAGACTAGGATCGAGACCCCAAACATCTGTTTGTAGTGTTTGGTCTACTATTCCTAAAATTTGTGCCAATAGAAACATTAGAGTTGATTTCGACAAGATCAACAATATCCCATAAAAGGTTCCCTATGAAATAGACCATCTCATATTTGGAGAAAATATTCATATACGACGGGGGAATTTTAGTGTAATCCCATGTCTAAATCTTTCCGATCCAAAGGGACCCCAAACCATCGGAATGGGGTGGATATACCTAGCCCATTAACACTATATTACTTATAGTTTCATGTATCCCAGTTACACGACAATAAAATTCCAAAAACCCATCATCATGATCCCATTACACTAAAAAATGGTACAACAACTTGGTCTCATGTAGTTTACCTATATAAAATTTTGGTCAAAGCTATGTGACCTAAAACTGCAACAACCATGGTCAAATCAATGCGATATTAAAAATCATCCACTACTCATCCTGGACCCATGATATTAAACTTCATTGCATTAACATACCTATCACAAAACATTAAATAATGTGATACAACATCATAGATGCATGGTTTTAAACTATATAGCACCATAGTCTATATGAAATGACATTAAACTATTTTCAATGGTCCATGCAATATGACAATACACTTTTTTCAGTGGGTATGAGATCTATATAATTAAATTGTAAGTAACACCATATTCAATGTTGTGTTACATTAAAATAAAAATCCTTAATTTCCATCATCACATGTTGTTAAAATGTAGCATCACCATGTGTGTAAAATATTGGATTCCTTATACGCTATGTGTGAGGAGATTCTGCACCCCCATCGCATGTTGTAAAATTATGTAATGTCCTGATCTCCCTTTGGAGATATTTATATGCATGTAGAACTTTTCTAATACCATTACACATCAATGATATACCTTAGGTTCTATATCCTTGATATGGAGTTCAAATATCACATTCCAATATGTCCCATTATCATGCAAAAATATGTGGTGGCATAGAACCGAGATTGTTGGTCCCAACATGTTCATTCTCTCAATCTATATCCACACTTCAATCATCCATTTATTTGAACCATTAACCTCTTACACATCTGAATGGACCCTCTAATAGATTTCTTCTGGGCCACAGTGGATCATTTAATATCGTGGTCCTAACTCCCTTTTAGACTTTTGATCAAATTTTGAGACACATCCTATGTTTTAAACATTTTCAGTGGCCGACTATCATTTGTTTTTTCCCATCCCAAGTAACAAAATATAGATGTAGTGTATCAAACATGGTCAAAAATTAACCTCCATTGTCACATCATCCTCATTGTCTTCCTGATATCGAGCTATATGATTCTCACATTCCACCTTCTTATGTTCGGTTGGAACTATAACAACCTCAGTGTTAACCCTTTGTGCATCTATTCAAATTGTGTAAGTAGGGCCAGGGTTGTTAGTTCATTCTCAACATGATCTCTTCATTACCCTACTGTGCAGTATCATATTCCAGAGAAATCCCATTACAACTACTTGTTTCCCACATCAATGATGACTCATGTGGGAATATGTGTCTTGGTTGGATTTTTCTCATTTGGTCGAGATTCATAAAGTCGTGGTTTATGATTCATGAACCTAAACTATTCACAGGGTTCTAGACACTATAAACATAATCATAGAGCCTTTTTTCTAAGATATATGTCCTAAAACTTTTTGAAACCCTGAAATCCATTATCCAGAGTCTAGATGGGTCTTTTTCTCTCCTTGAGAATCCAATTCGTGAGGAATGTTATGTCCCATATTCCCAATATCCCCTGCCAAGAGGCTGAAATTCTTTTTGGTGTGAAACCTTAAGTACTGAATTCCATAGAGATACATCCCCAATCCATCCCCACACTTAGAATCTTTCTCAATCTCAATTCACATAATCATCCTATTTAAAAGGGGTCCCTATACAAAAAATGGTACCTAGAAATAAGAGATAACCTCTTATATTGGTAACCCCCTACACGAATCTTTTGTGATGAAAAGAGAATCATGTGTTGAAACTTGGTTAATAGTAGATTATGAATTTTCTCCCCCCTTTATTGATTGGTGTAGTTGAGGATTATGTGTTTTAAATTTCGTTAACAATTATCCTTAACCATAAGTATCACCTTTCATGAATGGATATTATATATCTTGATTTTCCTCCTCTCCACCTCCCTATAACTTGATGTAATCCCAATTACAATAGTGTTAACCCTTTGTGAATTTACATGCATTGAGTTGGAAAAAAACTGTGTATGGGACATTCTTAACCCAGAATTTACTTTCCCAAGATGTGCACTTCAATTTACCAAGAAAACCCAAACCAATCCTTATTTCTCCCAAAAATCATGAATCAAGTGGGATTAAGAGTCTTGTTGTGATGTGTTCCCATGTGGTCAAGATGCACACAATTTCAATCCAAACTCCATGAACATAAAATAAGACCCTCTCCATGGTCCAAACACTATGACCTTAAACTTGGAGCCCATTTCCAAGTATCAAAACAATAAAATATATGTGGGTATTTAATGGGAATTTGTTGTGTGACGTGGGACTCTTTGGTCCTCAATCACATTATGTTATTCATATTACTCCGTGCATATACCTTATGGAATACTCACTCCCAATGATCCAAACATGATGTAAATTTTCTAATATCCCATTTTGTTAGAACTATATGGCCTTAAACTAAGAACACAAGTCCAAGCTTCATGACATTATTCTACATACATTTTCTTTGATGAATGTGTTGTGTGTATTTGGGCCTCCATGTCCTTTATTCACACTGGGATTGTTACTCTACCACTCTACATGTATTCCTACAAATTAAGTATGCATATTGGTCCAATGTCCATTCCCTGAAACTAAGATCCATTAATATAAGAATTATTAATATAAACTATACAAGATTCCTCTACATAATATATAGTGTGGAACTGGGATTCCTAGGACTTAATTTACATTTGTTTTGAAAATCATTCACACAGCACATAACCATTTGAGACAAACCCTTCATCAGCCCAAAATCTATGAACTTAAACTAAGAGAACATGTGGTCCAAAATCTAGAACCTTAATATAAGAGAGTATGGTCTAAGAAACACAGACATAACATCTTTACAGAAATTCCGAGAATTATGAATATTAACTGTTTGGTGGATTCCCTCTAGAAAATTTTGTGTAGAGGTTCTCCACATTTGGCATTATTCAAGTCAGGTTTTCCATGACACTAGACTACATGTATCCCATTGAGCCACTCCCCTATCCTTAGTCCAAACTCTATGACCTTAAACTAATATCCTTAATACAAGAATCTTTACTCTAAACTATGTTCATGCCTTATTTGGAAGGTGTGGTGTGACATTTGGAACCTTTGGATCTAATTCAGGTTAGGGTTTTAACTCTGTTGTTCCACCTTAATCTTTTTGGGAAACCCCACTCCCCTGATCAATGTTTTGTAAACATAAACTAACATTCAAGGGTCTTGGAGACATGAACATAACCAATTAGCGATATGTTAATTCCTTATGACCTTAAATGATTTGAATCTACTATAGTATGAGTTTCATGAATTTAAAATAAAAAACCTGATGTCCTCAATGCAACACATTAAACTATAATTCTCTTCTTTTCAAAATTGGTATGCCTCTTTATAATATATGTTTTTAACCATTTTAAATTCAGAACACCTAATTTGATATGTATGAGATGGTTAGAAAATGTTACCTCATCCCATGAACTTGGTATTCCCCATGATAACTCTGGGATGCATCAAATTCATTTGTTAGAGAGGATCACCCATACTAAAATTGGTCTCATACCACACCGTGTTCCATAACTAGATGTGGTTTGATTCCCATCATTATACGATATGTAGTGACAACTATACATTCTATCTCCATACCGTGTCAAAAAATAATTAAACCCCCTGGACCCTTATCCATAGTTATTTTCCATGAATTACAACCTTAAAAATTATTCAGTTCATCTTATAGTGTCTATGTTTGTACATGATCCTCATTAAATCCATTCATATTAGGTTTTACCTTTTATGTTCTACATATATACACTGGGAGTGACCTTTTCCCCTATAGTCAATGCAACATGACTAGAAACTATTTTCCATGGTCTAGACTATACGGCCATAAACTATGTGTTTCACCTTCTAACACTACCTATGGATTTATTCCCATCCTTATGGGATACACAATGATTCCCAAAAATCTCATCTCTGGGCCTAACCACAAATTCATTAATTGTCCTTCCTCTTTGCTCCCATCATTAGTCTGACCATTAAGACCTAAATATAATTGAAACCCTCAGACCAAGCTTCTTGAAATTAAATCATATGCGAGTCTTATCAGGAATGAGTGGTTTTGCATTGCACCTTCATGTATTTCATTCAGGTCAGGTTTTTTCACTCAACCATGCTATGCATCACTGTCATTCATGTGTGGTATTTCACTCTTCCATGCTACCCATATCTCTTTTATGGATACTTCTCATGGTTCAACATTTATAAACGTAATCTATGAAATCATGGTTTGAGTATTAATACCATAACCAAGTATCCATGTCCTATGAAAAAAACCATAAACTATTTAGGAAACCGAGGTTTGAATTCAACTTTATGATACACCTTATTGGTGCACCTAAATACATTATGGTATGGGACCTAGAATGTTAAATTCCACACAGATATTCATTCATTATTGTCAACACATTGGGTCGTTCTTATTTTTACTTCCATAATCATTAAAATCCAAAATGACCCCCTATCATTACTGTCTTTATGCCATTTTGGCTCAGCACCCATCATGGGCCAACAACCTTCTTGATATCTGGAAATAAACATTGAATACTATGCTTAAACCTTTTTTAATAGTTTATCCTTAATTTTTTCAACCCATTATTGAATGGTATGATTATGGTTCTCATGTTTTTAACATGGTCAACATTCGATCCCATCTCATAGGTTTCCCACTTTATCTAGATGTCAAAAGACTTGAATTAACTCCTTTCCACCTCCCTATATCTTGGTGTAATTTCAACACCATTGGTAGTATCCCTTAATTAATTGGTGTGCACCGAGAAAGTATGCCGATGTCATTGAAAAATTATCAAATAGGTATCTCTTCATCCCAAATGTGCACTCCCATGTGTTAGGTAAATCTCCTTGAAACTCCTTGTTTTCCTAGAGAATGCATTTCTCATGCATGATTACAAGTCTTGTTGTGTTTGGACTGAAGTGGTCTAGATGCAAAAATAACCCCATGCTCCAAAATCTATGAAAATAAACTAGGATGTCATGTCCAAGAATCATTACTTTAAATTTTTTACTTATAAATTATGACTAAGAATTAAAATCATAATCTATGTTTCATTTTCTCTCAGATAATTGTATGGTTCATAAGCCTCCACTAGCTCATTCACATCGAGTTTATATCCTACATGCTGCACGATCCACCATTGGAAAAACACTTACATTGTCCATGCATCACAACTTTAAACTGATTTCCATGCGGTCCAATCATTATGACCATAAACACTCTCCATTGGTCTAGACTGTATGACCTAAAACTATGTGTATCCTCATCTAGAACTATTTATGGATTGATTCCCATAATTATGGGAGAAGTATTGATGCCATGAAATTCATTATCTAGACCTATATATATATTCACCAAATAATCATCCATTATTATTGGTGAAATGACCCCAAAATCCCTCACAGGCCTCCTTTCAAGAATAATACACACTTAATTACCTCATCCCTTCAGTGGGCAAAGATGATCTCATAGCCTAATATAAGGAACGAATGTCCTCAACATGATATGTTAAACTGTAGTCTTACCCTAGAAAAGTCTGGGATACCTCTGAATAGGGGATGATTTTACCCTATATTAAACTAGGATGCCACATATGACATGTAAGAGATGATCAACTACTGATGTCCTTAGTAAATGATGTTAAATTGTATCCTTACCCCAAGTAAATCTAGGATCTCTCATATATATGAAATATAGTATTGAATACTCTTATCTGAGAGGGTATCCCCTTTATCGATGTTGGTATTTTACCAGATCTTGATCCATGGTCCAATCCTCTGGACATTAAGATGTTCTCATGTTGTATCAGGAGTTCTTTGTGCAATATTAGGTTGCATACTAGGCCCATTCAGTCATGTTGGGTATCATTTTCATTATTGAACACATTCTTTTAGGATACACCCCCATAGTCAAATATTTATTACCATTAACTATTTACAATAGGTATAGACTATATGATCCTAAACTAAGAGACTTGGCCCATGCCACACGAACAAAATCTGGATACATCCCACCCAATATTTTTTATCAATGTTGAGAGTATAAGGTATCGGTCTTATAACATTACATAATCTTGAATTAAATGAATAATTCAGATTGAGGATCTATTCAGGTATAGAGTTGTTGAGAATTAGGACATAACTATTACATTTCAAAAGATTACAAAGTAGACACTTCTACTCTGTTTCCATTTTTCATAAAATAAAACTCTTGAAAAAATGATTCATGTCTAGTTCCATGTTTAAGAAAACATGACTTTTCTTTTATCACACCCTTGACCCAATTCATCTTTATGTCCTGTGAAAAAACATTTCAAAACTAGGGGTGAGCATAAAAAGCTCAGTAAGGATTATAAAAGAAATAAAGAAAACATCAGTTCATAAATACATACAAAACATAAACTCATTTACTTACCTCATGAAATCATAAGATTTATGAATGACACATAGAAATCATAAATCATAAAGGTAAATTGTGGCATCCATAACATAGTTACATTGTAGCTATCACAGCTACATAGGGAGTTACTTTGGAATACCCATTACAGTATATTCCCTAAATCTCTTTGGAGAAACATCCACGTTTACCTCTGTCATGTTACCCAATTCATTGGAGAGATATCATGGGCTTACCCACCCTAGTTTTATCACGGAACCACCTATATACATAAATAATTCCCAAGAATCATAACATGATCATAACACATAACATAAGCATAAAGGAAAGATAACATTTCCACATTGTAATAACAAAACTTCATTTAAATATATTAAAATAAAAAATCCATTCTCAAAATCATTTTCAATACAAAAATATGTAAAAAGAGTATATGGTATTTCATTTTCCTTTTAAAAACATTCCAGCTTGTTAAAGAAGCCAAAGATCAAATAATAATCGCAGCGGTGGAAAGGTCGTTGTAACCGCTTAAGTTAAAAAAACATTCATTTTTATCATTTTTTAAAATGATTCATATAGAAAAATCCCCTTTGAATGAAATGAAAAGTCAGAGGGGTTTATACAGAGTATAAAAAAATCATTTATTAAAACAAAATATGCCTCAATGAAAGGAGATTGAGACGAAGTCCCTTACCTCGTGACTGACTTGACTCGATCGTTCTTTAATATCTTGAATAATAAACTAAAGTTAATTTATACTTTCTTAAGAACCTTTTTCAAGTTTTTTATTCATTTTTATATCACTTATTACCATGTTATAAAAATTATTTAATCATTTCATGTTAATAATGTCCGTTTTGTCGATATTTGGTACTTGAGTAAAAAATGAACACCTTATATTTACAAGTTCTCCATGTGTTCAATAGTCCATTATGTCCAGAATAATATTTAGATATCATATATATCATATATATCCATTATATACATGTATATCATATATATCCAGTATATACATGTATTTATAATAGTACATAACATTTGGAGGTAAGAAATGAAATGCACCGTTCATGGAGACGGTAAGCCGTACGTATGCATGAACGATACTTTAATTTGTAATTCTTATTTTAATTGAATTAAAAAAAATTGTAAATAGGTATATTATAATTCCAGTATAATTTCATATATAATATAATATATAATATCATTAACTCCATCCTTTATATGACCCACATATGGTATTAATGAGTCATATCACTTTGAGGGGGCGGTAGTTCGCACTTCCCCAATTGAAATTATCATGTTTACCCACTATGGAAACCATAAAGGCGTACTATAAATGGGAATTATATAAGAATAAGGAAGTAATGAACATAATATATATCATAAATCAATACAGTTCCATCATAATGGCCACCATGATAGGTGGTAGGAGATAATCGAAAAATCATCGTCTCATGAAGCGTTAGATTGCCATCCACAGAAACAGTATGTTCTTCACCCATTAGATGGAGGTGTGTGTAAGTTTAGTTAGAATCCTTCTCATGAAAAAATCCTAGAATATTGAGGATACTGGTGTTGTTACAAAAGAAATGATTAAAAAGAGTTTAGGGGGTTGTAGAAGTAAAATAAAAGAAACAAATTTAAGAGAAACTGTTACCTTTAATTTGGGTAACTCCCTTTGGTTTGAACCAAAGGACTTCTTGATGTTCCTTATGCCTAAGGTAAGGCCTCTAAGAGGAGGAGAGGGATGTGAGGATCTTAATTGGGTAGAGTTTGGATGAGCCAAAAGGATTGAGATGTGGGGGGAATTGGTTAGAAGTTGTCTTTTTTTATAAGGGGGAGGAGGGGATCTTTAGGAAAGTGTGATAATATTATTTTATTATATATTGATATTCGGTTTCTAATGGTCCCAAAATAAATAAAGTTTAAGATAATATAGATCATGGTCGAAATAAAATCATCCAACAGAAATTGGAATGGTTTTGGATAATATTTTAATCATTATAATCTTATTTATTTATATGATTTATTGATGAGATAAACACTGCATCATTATTGTGTCATAAATAATTTAAATTATTTGATGTCTAAAAATTGTAAAAAAAATAATATCATGTAGGAAATATTTTTATATTTCTAAATAATATTTATAGTCGAATATATGACTTAAAAAATACCATATAAAAATTAATTTACAAAAAGAGTTTTGTTTATGTCATTTTTGCCTTTACTTTATGATAATTAATCTAAATAGTCATTATCACTCCTAAGTGGCTCAATGGGGTCCCATAATCAAACCAAAAATGCCCATGGTCGTTAGTGACTCAACCAATAATGTTTATACAAGTGTTAAGGTAGCTTCAAATTATTATAATATTCTTTTTACCTTGAATTACCTTATATACCTTTAACTGTGGTAAATAAAAGTCAAAAGTTACTATTCAACAAAAATTATTTTCATCTTTTTGAACCATATTATACTAACTAATAACAACCATGTATTTTTTTTTCGAAATTCAACTCACAGAAGCGGTAAAATTTCATTTAAATGAAAAATCCTGTTTTTTTAACTACAACCATGTGGTTTCACTATTCATCAAAAATTGAAGTTTTTCAGAAAAGTACCAAAAATTATTTCTAAGCTATAATTGATATTCAGAATTCTAAAATGATATCTATTTAGACAAATTCAAAACATATAGGTGAAATTATTTTATTTTAAAATTAATTCTTGTTATCAAAACAAATAGCGTGTTTTTAAGAAACAATAACTAACAAAAGATTGACACCTATTTATGTCCAATTTTAAAGTGAAATTAATTCCAATGACCAAATTTGGATTAAATTGTAAAAATATAATTTAATTACACTTTAAAAAAAATTAAAAATATTATTTAACTATATAAAAAAAGTATATTAAAAGGATCTTTTGAATTAAAATACAATATTTTCAACTATTTATTAAAAAATGAACATTATCCAAACAATACCAAAAAATTACCCATAGTAAAATTTGATGTACCAAATCTAAAGAAGAATTTTATTTGCTCAAATTGAACATATAAAAATGACCAAAACTAGATTTAAAGAGGTTTCTCCATTAAAAGGCGGTAAATCAACCTTTTAATGTTAATTATGCTTAAAATTTGATTCATTCATATTTTAAGCCTCTAAATTTTATTACATAAAGGTAAATACATTTAAAAAACCTGTATAATCATATTATAGTTAGTTTTGTTCATTCCCGCCAATACAATGGCTAGGAGTTAACTACCATTTAAAATTATAATATTATATTATTAGTGTGCTACGTAGGATTTCAATGAATCCCGTTGCTGTATATCGGGTACACTATCAAACATAGCAACCCTTTTAAAGTAAAATTAATATTTAATTCAGAAATATTAATAAATATGAAAATATCTTATTCTTCATTTACCTGGGATGTTATATCCTTGCCCCCTTGTGTAAATTGCTTCCTCACAATTTTATTCACTTATCTAAATAAGTGGGGGTATTTATCACTCATAGCATTTATAGATTCCTACATTTCATCTTCAACCATATAGTTTTTCCAAAAAACCATTACCTGCTGAATTAACTTATTCCACAACACTTTCTCTCTTCGGTCAAGAATCTGGACTGGTTGTTCTTCATAAGAGATATTATCTTCCAATTGAACGACTTATTGACTCAAAACATGAGATGGATCTGGAATATACTTTCTCATCATCGAAACATGAAAAAATTGTGTACCTGGGGTAAACTTGGAGGTAAATCCACTATGTATGCAACTAATCCAACTTTATCCAGAATTTCATATGGTCCAATGATCCTTAGACTCATCTTTCCCTTCTTACCAAAATGCATCACATTTTTTCATGGAGAAACATTGAGAAAGAGATGATCACCTTCCTCAAAAGAAAGATCCTTCCTCTAGTTATCTGCATAAATTTTCTGTCTTCTCTGAGCTATTCTCATGTGCTTCTGAATCAACTGATCTTTCTCTGCTATCTCTCCTACCAATTCTAGTCCCATCAACTTCCTTCCACCTTCTTCATCCCAAAAAGATGGAGTTTGACAATGCTTTCCATATAATGCCTCAAATGGAGCCATCTGTATAATGGAATGAAAACTATTATTACATGAAGAATCAACCAAAGAAAGATGTTTTTCCCAACATCCCTGGTAATCCAGTGAACAAGCACATAGCATATCCTCCAAGGTATGAATTGTTCATTCTGATTTCCCATCTGATTGTGGAGGAAAATCTGTACTAAAATTTAATTTAGTACCTAATGACTTCTGAAGGCCTTTCCAAAAGTTAGAAGTAAACTTAGGATCATGATCAGATACAATGGAGAGGGGAACTACATGCAACCTAAATATCTATTTAACATACAACTGAGAAAGTTGATCTAGGGAAATTGTATCTCGAATAGGAATTAAATGAGTAGATTTAGTCAATCGATCAACTATAACCCAAAGTTTCATTATTACCTCGATATGTATTCGGTAATCCCACAACAAAGACCATGTATATATTTTCCCATTTACACTATGAAACTGTTAAAGGTTAAAGCATTCTTTTTGGTAACTACCACTCTGCTTTAACCTGCCTACAAGTCAAATACTTCACAGTAAAATCAGCAATATCTCTTTTAATTCCATCCCACCAGTAATACTCCTGAAGATCTCTGTATATGTTAGTACTACCAGGATGATCTGATAATGGAGAACTATGAGATTCATATAAAAACTCATTCTTCAACTGTGAATCAAAAGGTTCACATTATATCTTCCCAAACATCAAAACACAATCATTATCAATGATAAATTCCGGCAACTTACCCATCTGAAACAACTCTACCTTTTTCTGCAACTCACTATCTTCCTTCAATGCTCACTTTATTTTGTCTGATAGAGATGATCTCATAGACACCTGATACAAAATAGAATAATTTTCCGCACCAAAAAATTCTATGCCAAAGTTCACCAAATCAAAATCCAAAGGATCTCGTTCCCAACGTAGCCTGGCTAATGAGACATTACATTTTTGACTCAAAGAATCAGCCACTTTATTTGATTTTCCTAGATAGTAATGTATCATACAATCATAATCCTTGATTAATTCCAGCCATCTTCTCTGTCTCATGTTCAATTATTTTTGAGTGAATATATTCTTTGAAATTTTGTTATCAGTATATATTTCACATTTTACTCCATAAAAATGATGCCTCCAAATTTCTAATGAAAAAAACAACAGCAGCTAATTCCAAATCATGTGTAGGGTGATTTAACTAATGGGGTTTCAAATGAGGTGAAGCACAAGCAATTACCTGCTCATCATGCATAAGGACACAACCAATTCCTTTCAATGAAGTATCACTATAGATAACACACTCACCATTTCTGGAAGGAAGTTTTAAAACTAGATCATTCACCAATCTTCGTTTCAATTCTTGAAACCATCATCAAATTCTTTTGTCCAAATGAAATTAACACCTTTTCAAGTTAACATAGTCATTAGACTAGATAACTGTGTAAAAAGTTTCAACAAAATTCCTGTAATAACCTGAAAAACCAAGAAAACTATGAATCTCGATTATATTTGTGGGTCTTGGCCATTCATCAACAACTTTTGTTTTACCAGGATCAACAGTTATTCCATTTTTTGAAACAATGTGACCAAGGAAAGAAATTTTTTGTAACCAAAACTCACACTTGCTAAATTTACCATGAAGTTTCTTTTCTTTTTTGGTTTTCAGGATGACCCTTAAATGACTTTCATGATTCTATTTACTTTTATAATAATCCAAAATATCATCAATAATCACAACCATCTTTTACCACCTGAATCAACTGAACCATCATTGTTGTAAACTGTTCAATTCTGATTCTGACCATCTCAGGATGTTGATTTGGAATGTCATTTCCCTCTGTATGACTTCCCATCACAACTGTCATGTTTCCTCTATGAAAAACCATTCTTAACATAGAAATATCTTAGGTGAAGCAACATGGTAATCTATAAATTCTATATGATTTCAATATTAACATAAATTTCTTTATGGATATTAATTTAACAATACCCTGACTCCTAATGTTTAGTAAACCTCCCATTGATACCAACTATAAGGACCCGCCCTTATAACAGTACATACTCTTGAATTAATTGAATAATTCAGATTGAAGATCTTTTCAGGTTTAGAGTTTTAGAGAATTAGGACTTAACAATTATATTTCAAAAGATTAAAAAGTAGACACATATACTCAATTTCCATTTTTATCATAAAATTAAAACTCTTGAAAAAAGGAGTCATGTCTAGTTCCATGTTTTAGACAGCATGACTTTTCTTTGATCCCATTTTTATCCTATTCTTCTTTAAGTCCTGTGATTTTTTTTTTCAAAAAATCAGATGAACATAAAAAGCTCAGTAAGGGTTATAAAACAATGAAAGAAAACATTAGTTCATAAATACATACAAAACAAAAACTCTTTTACTTGCCTCATGAAATCATAAGATTTATTCATGACACATAGAAATCATAAATCCTAAAGGTAACTTGTGGCATTCATAACATACTTACATTGTAGCTATCACAACTACATATTGATTTACTTTGGAATACCCATCAGAGTATATTCCCTAAATCTATTAGGAGATACTTCCACATTTACCTCTGTCACATTACCCAATGCATTGGAGAGCTATCTCAGGCTCACTCTCCCATGGTTTATCATGGAAGCACCTGTATAAATAAATAATTTCCAAGAACCATAACAAGATAATATCACATAACATAAGCATAAAGGAAAGATATCCTTTCCACATTGCAATAAAAAAATATCATTTCAAGATATTTAAATAATAAATACATTCTAAAAATCATTTTCAATGAAAAAATATATAAAAAGAGTATATGGTATTTATTGTTCCTTTTAAAAACATTCCGGCTTGTTAAAGAAGCCAAAGATCAAATAATACTCGCGGCGGTGGAAAGGTCGTTGTCACTGCTTACGTAAAAAACATTCCTTTTTGTCATTTAGTAAAACGCTTCGTATAAAAAGATTCCATTTGAATGAAATGAAAAGTAAAAGTTGTTTATACAGTGTATAAAAAAATTATGTACTAAAACAAAATATGCCTCAATGAAAGGAGATTGAGACGAAGTCCCTTACCTCGTGTCAGACTTGACTCGATCGTTATTTAATCTCATGAATAATAAACTAAAGTTAATTTCTACTTTCTTAAGAACGTTTTTCATGTTTATTATTCCCTTTAATATCACTTATTACCATGATTATAAAAATTATTTAATCATTTCAAGTTAATAATGGTCATTTTGTCGATATTTGGTACTTGATTAAAAAATGAACACCTTAAATTTACAAGTTGTCCATGTGTTTAATAGTCCATTATATCCAGAATGATATTTAGATATCATATACATCATATATATCCATTATATTCATGTATATCATATATATCTAGTATATACATGTATTTGTAATAGTATATAACATTTTGAGTTAAGAAACGAAATGCACCGTTCATGGAGATTGTAAGTCGTACGTACGCATGAAGGCTAATTTCATTTCTATTTCATATTTTAATGGAATTAAAAAATAATGACACACAAGTATATTATAATTCTAGTATAATATAATATATAATATCATATATAATATCATTATCTCTATTCTTTATACGTCCCACGTATGGCATTAACGAGTCATATCACTTTGAGGGGGTGGTAGTTCGCACTTCCTCAAATGAAATTATCATGTTTACCCACGATGGAAACCATAAATTCATTCTATAAAT
This sequence comes from Viscum album, assembly GCA_963277665.1. NCBI lineage: Eukaryota > Viridiplantae > Streptophyta > Magnoliopsida > Santalales > Viscaceae > Viscum > Viscum album. The sequence continues at coordinate 686,729 of CAUJRU010000362.1, forward strand.
GGGAATTAAAGATGCATAAGGTAATCATAATCATAATATATATCATATATAAATATATTTCCCTCATTATGGTCACCATGATAGGCAGTAGGAGATAATCCAACAATCATCGTCTCGTGAGGCGTTAGTTCTCCATCCATAGAAACAATATGTTTTTCAACCATTAGATGGAGGTGTGTGTAAGTGTAGTTAAAATCCTTATCATAACAACAACCTAGTATATTTATAATACTGGTTTTGTTACAAAAGAATGTAATAAAAAGAGTTTAGGGGGTTGGAGAAGAAAAATAATAGAAAACAATTTAAGAGAAACTGTTACCTTTTATTTGGGTAACTCCCATTGGTTTGAACCAAAGGACTTCTTGAAGTGACCTCAGCCTAAGGTAAGGCTTCTAGGAGAATGATAGGGATGTAGGGAGTCTAATTAGGCAGAATTTTGATGAGACAGAAGGCTTGAGAGGTGTGGGGAATTTGTTAGAGGTGGTCATCTTTTATAAGGGGGAGGAGGGGCTCTTTAGAAAAGTGTGAAAATATTATTTTATTATATAATGATATTCAGTTTATAATGGTCCAAAAATCATTAAATCTGAAGATAACATAACTATTGGTCGAAATAAAATCATCCAATAGATATTGGATAGGTTTTGTATAATATTTTAATCATTATAATCTTATTTATTTAAATTATTGTTTAATGAGGTAAACGCTTCATAATTATTATGTCATAAATAATTTAAATTATTTAATGTCTAAAAATTATAAAAACAATAGTATCATGTATGAAATATATTTATCTTTCTATAAAATATTTATAGTCGAAAATATGACTTAAATAACACCATATAAAAATTAATTTACAAAAATATTTTTGTTTATGTCATTTTTGCCTTTACTTTAAGTTAATTAATCTAAATTGTCATTATCACTCCCATGTAGCTCAATGGGGTACTAAATTTGACCCAAAGATTCCCATGGTCATTAATGACTCAATCAATAAGGTTTGGACAAGTGTTAAGGTAATTTTGAATTATTATAATATTCATTTTACCTTGAATTACCTTATTTAACTTTAATCGCCGCAAATAAAAGTCAAAAGTTACTATTCACCAAAAAATATTTTGATCTTGTTGAACCATATTTTACTAACTAAAAAAAATCATGTATGTAAGATTCTCAAAATTCAACTCACAGAAGCGTTAAAATTTTATTTAAATGAAAAAGTCAGTTTTTTTAACTACTACTAAGTGGTTTCACTATTCATCAAAAATTGAAGTTTTCAGAAAAATACCAAAATTTCATCCTAAGCTATAATTGATATTATGAATTAAAAAATGATTTCTATTTCTCCATATTCAAAACATATAAGTTGAATTAATTAATGTTAAAATTAATTCCCATTATGAAAACAAATAGCGTGTTTTTAATAAACAATAACTATCAAAAGATTGACATTTGTTTATGTCGAATTTCAATGTAAAATTAATTTCAATGACCAAAATTGGATTAAATGGTAAAAATATAAACTAAATATACTTTGAAACTAATTTAGAAGATAATATAACTATATAAATAAATTATATTAAAATGCACTTATGAATTAAAATACAATATTTTCCACTATTCATTAAAAAATGAACATTATCTGAAAAATACCAAAAAATTACCCAATGTAAAAATTGATGTCCCAAATCAAAAGAAAATTTTTATTTGGTCAGATAGAACATATAAATATGACCAAAACTGGATTTAAAGAGGGTTCATCATTAAAATCCGTAAAATCGACCTTTTAATATAAATTATTCTTAAAATTTGATTCATTTATATTTTAAGCCCCTAAATTAATTGGATAAATGTAAATGCATTTAACAAACATGTATAATCATATTGTATTTTATTTTGTTCATTCCTTCCAATACAACGGCTAGGAGTTAACTACCATTTAAAATTATAATATTATATTATTAGTGTGCTACGTAAGATTTTAAGGAAACCAGTTGTTGCGTATCAGGTACGCTATAAAACATAGAAACCATTTTAAAGTAAAATTAATATTTAATTCCCAAATATTAATAAATATGAAAATCACTTATTATTCATTTACCTGGGATGTTACAGAGAGTCTAGTCATACTACCCTCTTTCTCCATCGAATATCATGGTTGGATGTGTATCATTCACATAAGTTTCATATGTCCTCTTTTGGATGAAAATTAATGGTAACTCTACACCATATAATAAATAGAGACTAACCTCTTGATTTGACATGAGAAAGAAATATTTTGTAGCCTAGTGCATAATCCCCACACATTCTATTTCCCAGTCACATGATGTTAAAATGTTATATGTGTCTTGATCACACAATTTTAAACTATATAATTCCCCATACTTACTATATGAAGTTAAAAAATACGTCCAACATCATCACTATATGTATTCAAACTTTGTATCTATCTTCCATTATGGAATGAAATAAAACTACTGGGTATATTTGACCCTTCCATCAGTTCTAGTCATCAACCACATCACACATGTTCCTTGAGCCTCCGCTCAACATCTGAGACGATGATCCCCCTATAATATTAGTGTAGTATATTTTTAGACCGATATTACCACACTATATGTGATCCAAGTCATGGAGGCATAATTCAGACAGTTTTGTAACCCATTCAAACATTACATCACTTCATTTACACACATCACATTCCCCTCATTTGGATCTTCATCCCCTTAAACATCGGAAGGGATCCTATAAGGAATGGTTTTATTCAATACAAGATAACCTACCATATTGGGCCAATGAACATGATGAAATTAAATGAAATTACGGGATATGATACACATTTTGGTCTTGTTCAATGGTCAACCATCATTTTTCTATTCCCATTACAACTTGAAAATACAAATGCTATGTTCCAAACATGGCCAGTTATTATCTTTTGTATCTTTTCCCATCCCATTATGTTCAAGTTTTTTGGAATTTAGATTCACACTAGGCATTCCCATTTGTCAGGTAGAATTCAACCCCTACCATTATCCTATTCCTCCACTGGCAGACATTAGATAAGAAAGTTGGTTGTACAGAGTTCCACTTTCTAGCTAGGGAATTCCTAGTATAGAAAGTCCCCACAACAATAGATATCCCATTATAATACCAACATGTTTTCTACTATTTATCACTCAGGCATAGTAAAATGATCAAGACACATTGGACCCCACTTGAGGCATTTCCTCATAACTTTTATTAGTACATGGTCCACCTCACCCTCCTCATTCTCGTTTGGCACCAATCTAAGTGCGGGGGATTTTTAGGCATCGAAAACAAAAGGTTCTGAGAAATTTCTAAAGTCCACGTATCTTGATACAAAATAATATATCATTCTAAATGATACTATTTGACTGGTAATAGTTCTTGAATAGAGTTACAGATCATATGTTATTGTTTCTTGAGGTTAAACTGCTGAAAATTGATTGTGAGGGAGAATCTGTGGAAAAGAATGGATTTTCATGAAACATTACTAAATGTACATAAAATTCCATCACAGTCAGACAAGTGAGTTGTGTGAAAAAGGAGAAAGAATTTATTCAAATTCCCCTTAGTTCGAAAGCATTCCAATGTCCCATGAACACAAGAAAGACTCTTTTTGTGAATGAATGGAATCTTTCATGTAAATCCATTGATGCACCCATGATTTTGTGCAACAATGGATATTTAAAATAGAGATGTTCTGTGTGTATGTGATCTGACCTCTAGATAAATATTAATTCCATGGAACTCAATTAAGTTTCATTTTTTTTTCACGAACATGCATGATAAAGTGTGACTTGTGTGCCAAAAGAAAGCACTCACGCCACAAAGGTGATTCCTATAAATACAGTGTTACCCCACCAATTTCAAGAGGGCCACTGGGTGGATCTGTCTCCCAAACAAAATTAAGATTAACACATCATGTAAACCCCCCCATGTATGAATCTTTATTAAAACTATATAAAAAAATCCCATGAATGTTAAGACTCCCTCTAAGACATTTTCATGAAACTGTTTCCAAAACAAACACATTTATGTCTAAAGACCCATATATCCTAAAACACACTTCACTTGTGAAATCCCATATTTTGTGTAGACCACTTGGTGTGAAAATTCCATTATATCATGCATCCCTATTTATAGAAAATCCTAATCTTGAGTGAAATAACATCATGTAATGTTCCCAATAGTCAATACAATGAAGGAAGTTCCCCCAGACCCTGCACAAGGTCAATGCCCAGCTTTAGTCCCAAGCCTATGGCCCCATCCCTTAATAATTACCAGTAACCCCATTAAAAATCCAAAGTGAGACTGTGAAAATTTCGTGATATTTCAAAGTAAAATTGGATTTCACCCTTATGTGTCCCCACCTTATACATTAGAATACCACAATTGAAGAACCTAATTTGTACTCCTTAAAACACCTTGAATCGACCTACTCCTCTTTATCCCTTTCCCATGTCGTGATTTGATATTCTTATCAAGTATTCCCTGAGTACTTTGAGTCAAAAGAATCCTCCTGAAACTCCCAAAACACTATTTTCTGACCCCAATGTCATATTGATCTTGAAAGGGATGCACTTGTGTAATTCCCAAACCATCCAATTCTAGGAATCCAATGCCTAGTAGTCCCCATTACATGCCTTTAAACAATATAATATCCTATCATTCAATAATAGGATTCATTATGCACGATGCATAAGATGCTTCATGCCATGATCACAAGAAGAAATTCCATAGTCCTCAATACATGAATCTAATATATAACATATGATATCCTTCAAGAATAAGATTCCTTATTCATCGAACATAAGATGCCTCATTCCATGACCATGAGAAGAAATTATGTAGTCCTCACTACATGACGTCAAACTATATCATACCCTATCATTAATGAATAAAAATTATTATGCATCAAGAATAATATACCTCATTCGACGATAATGAGATGATATTATAGTCCTCATTACTTTAATTAACAATTTAGTATACCCAATATTAAAAACATAGGATTACCTTTGTGACACACACAAGGTAACTTATGTGTTAATAATAATATAACATCTGTCATAATCTTGAGATGACCACCGAATGACAACAATGTGCCTCCTCATTAGGTGTAATCCCAAAAAGTATTCCTCAAATCTCTAATGAGTCGTGATTACATCATGAAACAAAATGAGAATGGAGAATGGGAAATAATAGAGTGAAGTACTTACATGTTTACTTACAACTCCAAAGCATCCCACATGGGCCTCCATCTTAGTTGTATTCCCAAAAAAATAATCCTCTACCCATGAAATGAACATTGGATTCACTCATGACTTCACATGAGGAGGAAATGATGGTAATATAATTTTATAATCCCTACTCAATACATCTTTTCACATGACATTAAACTATATTATTATCTCATGTAATTCACCTGGGATTCCCTCATGACTTGATATTAGTAAGGTGCACTAACAGCTCCCATGCATAATCGCCATCTACATCATTCCTTCTCAATAAAATCATTTTTGAATCTTTAATTCATAAAATCTGTCCAAATCATCTTTCCATGGGCCTCCTCCTAGGGTATAAGTCTCAGCCTTCTTTCAAATGGGCCCCCACCTTAGGTATAATTCCTGATCATTTTTAACTACATGGTATTTGATTTACAACAAACATGGATAAATAATTAGCCTCCCTACGGTCAAAACCCAACATTTTCACCCATCCTATTATTCTATGGACCACACTCTAGTATGATAATACCTAATAATTGGGAGAACAAATCTTGAATAGGTCCCTTGAGAGTCTCAATGTATAATATATACACCAAATCCATCCATGATAATTCCTCTTGTGAGGGTAACTTTCATGAATAAGGCCCCCACCATCGCTCACTGACACTCCCTTTGTGATGTGAATTCCCATAATTCTTGGTGTTAAATAATGTAGACTGGTCCTATCCCATGAACATAACCCAAAACATCAAACTTCCTATCTTTTGGTCTCCATATTCTCAACAGAGTATGTAGGATACCTCTCTGAGGTTCAATCCCAAAAAATGGTAATCCACAGAGACCCTCCTAGGGTTCACCTTTCATATCCTCCCTCATGGGATGCCTTGATCCATCCATTTGTAAACCATCATGTTGTGACATTCTCCATTTATGGGACACACTTCATAGTTATGACTCCATAGGGAGTTCTAATCTAAATATTTGTAAAATTTATGGTGTTTTCTTATAGAGATACACCATTTTGATCCACATCCACTGGGAATTCCAATCACTCATCCCATCTTTAAATGAAATTAAATATGTTCCCCAATCCCTCTATATATGACATTCTAGTCCATTAAAAAATATTTTTAACATGTAATCCCATTCATATACATAGTCTATGCATAAGTACTAAATTCAAGAGGTTTATTACATGGAAGATATATGAGAACAACGTCAGTTACCTCATGAAAAACATGGGATGTATGATTTGAATGCATTGGATGATATACTCCATTGAAATTAGATTCATTGTGATTGACATGAGATTTATTGGGTTCTGCACCTAAGATTCCACCCTGGGATTCAATCCCAAGAGGAATAATATGGGTTTTCAATGCACCCAACATCTAGTGATGATATGACATGTCTGATATATCCAAATACTATGAAGAAAGGTTATTTCCCTCTCAGGTATAAGATTCTCAACTAACCAACTTCCATATATAGATTCCACTTAGAATGAGGTTGAAAAACATGACTGAAATCTATGAAGGATACCCCAATGATCAATGAGATATAAATAAGAATCCATTGAAGTAGGAACCGACATCCCTTAATCCTATTTTTATTAAGGACCAATCATCACAAAAAATAGTAGTGAAGGGTTCCCACCTTTTTAATGCATGAATATTGAGAAATAAACATAAATCACCATGATTATGTGAAATAGGATAGATAATGATTCAGAAATAGACACTCATGGGGGATACTCTTTGGTTAATTAACATGATATTTCAAAACCATTTTAATGAATTGAATATATTTCTATAGAATGTGATGATGTAAAATATAACTAGTTTTGTTAGAGAATATAATAGAATAATGTCCATATATAACTTAGTTTGAAACCTAAAAATTCATATGTTAGTAAATACATCTCATTTATGAGTTATTCCTTCTATGTTCATAGTTTAATTTTTGCATTGTTATAATTTTGAGTATTATCAACCGTTATTTTCAATTATTTTAGTTATTGGGTTGAAATAAGATGAAATATTCAAATATTTATTGTGATTATTTACCAAATGATATTCCTAGACTGATGTGAGTGACAGTCCAAAAAAATAATGGCAGTTCTTTCTCAAATGAATTAGGTTATTAATAATAACATGAATAATGTATAATTTTAGCTAATATAGAGAAAGATAATATTTTATTTGGTACATTTATGTGAATAAATCCACTACATTAAATGGATCTTTTAATACCATAATCATGAAACAATGTATTAACACCATTGGGAATATATTATCTATCCTAAAGTGCTCTGAGCAAAATAATGTAACATTGGACATTAATATCATAGAGGGAGGAGATGATGAATTGTGAAAAATGATCATGAAATAAAATCCCAGAGGAGAAAAAATTTGTTAAACAGAAAAGATTCATGAAGATATTTTTATAATTAATATTTTTGCTGCACTCTGTTTCGTAATATACGGAGGTAATTCACAAAACTCAAGAAAAATGAGAAAAATCTGTCGGGTCTTATGAGGAAAACTTCTCAAGGATGGTATAATATACCTATAACATTTTCATTGACCCTGAAATACATATTGATAACTTCTTTAGTATATTAAACCATTTTCACTAAAAATCCATTGTAGTTTGAGTATTTTATAGCTATGAAAAAATTGTTTTTATGGCCTTAAAGTCTAGATGGAGATCGAAGATTCTCAATGGCCTCATGAGATTAAAGATAAAAAGTGGAAAGTGGATTTTAATTTTGGATTGTTAATAATAAATCACTTAGAGGAAATAAAATATAACTTCCCACATTTTATAAATATACATTAAATCCTCTCAAAAATAGTCACAATTAAATAAAGAGATACCTTATTTTTGGAAGAGACAGAAATTCGTCTATTTAATATTTAAGGGAAATGAATAATCTCACTAATGGGATGTATGAAAAGAAGGTTTTGATAAATCTTGAACCCATTATCCAATGTTTCTTCTATGAGTAATATGAACACTATTTAATCCAATTATCTATACCAATGGCTGATGAAGATAACCGATGGAAACAACCTCTACGACAATGAAACAAAATACGTGCTTATGTTATCACTACTACTAAGGTTGATCATAATAAAAAAGTTTTGATGGGTACACCATTTATTCAATAATGAATGACCAACCAACTATTTAATTATAGTTCTACAAGTTCCTTTATATCATTTATGTATATTTTAACTAGTCAAACCCCTCCAAAACCCACAAATTTTGTCTTATTAATTAAGATATCAAATAGGGTAATTACTTCATTTAAGTATAAAACTCCACACTAATAAATATTTTTTGGATGAATCTCATAGAAAAACTTTCATACACCCTTAAGTTAAATTAAATTCTATAATAGGAATGGATTGGAAATCCTTATATAATTGAAACACCAACTAACTATTAAAGGAAATAAATTTCTATATCATAAATAATCTTCTGTTACAATATAGGTATAAAGAGGATACATAATCTAATTTGGAAAATTATCATCAACAATTGATATTATTACTATATTAGAAATAATATCTTGCTCTAATGATTGAGGTAAAGGAGTGGATCATCCTTGAATACATAACCATTATGAGGGAATATATTGATGTATTCCATGAAGAGTTTCTCAATATTACTTTTGTATTAGAGGTTATGTTATAAAATTAACATATACTTGTATCTCTTCCCATAAAATATCTCTTTTCTCTCATAGAAATTTGGAAGACATTAAGTAATATCATTAGATACATGTACTGAGACAACATGAGATTCAATGTCCATGTGAGCCTTAGAGTTGATATAATAATAAAATATAAAATATTTTATATCATGTGAATATTATTTCTATAATTATTGGAATAAATCCAAAATTGGGGCTCGGATGGGAAATCCAACACAATCATTGAATCCATAACATTGGGTTGACCCTAGGAACAATATAACGTTTGTGAGTGTCATAAATGTTTTTAAATTGTCATCACGGGAACAAATAATGAAATATGTTTATTTAATAAATTTATTTGTTTTTTAGTGTGGTGAAGTAAACCACTCTATAAATACACATTTATAGAAAATATATTATGTTAGATAAATACGCTTATGGTATTATTGAGGAGGCTATCTATTTTCATTGGTGGATCAGGATCAAGGATCACTGATGAATGAATCCAAGTTAATTGAGACACATGTGGCGAACACATTGGTATATTAAACTTCATCACTTGAAGAATTAATTCTTCACCAATGATCAATCCAACTTGAGTTAAATTTTGTTTATTTTTATTTTTCCTTATATATTTATCTCATAGAAGAGTTAATCAATTCATCTAATAGTTTTATTCCCAGGTTGATTGTGTTGTACTTATATGGGTTTATCTTATAATTAATAAGATATTATTATTATTTATTTGTTTCAATTTTTTATTATTATAATATAAACCAATTTAGGGAAACATGAGAAATAGACATGAATTATTAATATTTTTTATTTCATGGATTTATACCCTCATTATATACCCATTAATCACCAATATTTATCTGGACTGACGATTTGACCAATATGTAGTGAATGATCAATGGACATTCACTATTTGAAACAATGAATGTTCACCATGTTTTTAGTTTCAAAATCAAGAGAGTGATTGAGGTGAAATGACAATAATGGACGTTTTAGATTGATTATGATTTGATTTGGGATACCCATTGCTTGTTGCTATGTGTTGACAACCTGGTGTAGTACGGTTTGATTCTGGATTGAAGGATGAGGCTGGAATTTGGACATTGTTTATAGACAGGCATGGTAAACACCATATTTGGGTTTTTTGGTGGGACTTTTGGTAGATATTGTGGTGCAATCAACTTTTACAAAATATTTGGGAATGTTCTAGAATTTCTATGAAATTCTAAACTACACACCTTGTAGTTTAGGGGAAAAATTCCACGTAGTTTCTTTTTCTCATGTGGATAGGGTTTCTTGTTGAGTTAAATGTTACATTTCAAGAGGTGGATCCATATATAGTGTGATTACTTGAAAGAAATATCACCATATATACGTATTACACACTTAGGAAACCATGTAGTATTACACACCATGTGTCCCGGACCATATTGTTTGTAACCCTCGACAAATGGCTTAGGGTGTATATGCGGTAAATGCCCAGAACCCCATGAGACCCCATATATAGTGTGTGTTGGGGAAAATGACATTTTATTCAAGAAATCACTCTTGAATGGCCATGTATATGGGAATGTCTAGGTATATGATTTTGGTCAGTTGACCTGGGCATGGGAAGGGGAACATGAGCATAGACAGAAGAAAGTACAGAATTAGGTGTACGCATATTATACTCTATATACATGATTTCTTTTTCATACAAGGTATTTTTAATCCCTTAATCTATTCAAATTAGACTATAACTGATTGGATTAATTTACTTGATCTATCCATTGACGAGTATAGTGAGGTATTACATTCTTTGTATAGGATTGTGATCCCCATATGGGATGAGGAATTGTTGTGTGTGATATACCAACTCTCCATTGGTCACCAGTTGCTAGCCTAATAGAGGTTGGATTAGGATGTAACATTGTGCTTATCAACAGTAGTGTGGGATATAGTGGTTCAGTACATGACACTCCTCATATCTAAGAATACCTTTATAATAACCCCTAGTAAACAACAAAAACTAAAGAAGAAACTACAAGAGTATACTGGCAAGGGTTTTAGAATTGTAATTGATTCACCAATGGGTGGGCCAGTTTTCCTTATAAATAAGAATTCTGTTTCAATTTTATCTACATTTTTTTATCATGAACTAAAAAACATAATGATAAATAACAAGTATCACCTAGAACATATTGATGATTTTATCAATATGGTACATTTGTCCCAGTACTTAACAAAATGAGATCTTTGGTTAGGATATCATTAATTAAATATGAAAAATTAGTATATTCCAATTAGTTTTTCTCATAAAACCTTTAACAATTAGAGTTCATTGTAATTGCCTTTTGAATCATAAATTCCCTAAAAAATTTATAGAATTTAAGAATAGAGTCTTTTTAGATTACTTTAACAAATTCATGGTATAATTAAACAATTATATTATCATATACTCTAAAATAAAGGAGGAATATGGGGATCATTTGAGTAATCTAATAAAGACATTGAAAAAGGATAAACTATATGGAAATTATATTAAATGTTAGTTTTAAATAGATCATGTATCATAACTAGGGAATGTTATTATAAGAATAGGTATACCTATGTATCCTTAGAAGATAAAGATTGTTGAGGAATGTTATAGAAAAAAAAATATAACATATATATATAGTTTCCTTAAGTTATCAAGGTATTATCATGGATTTTAGATAAAATTAATCTGATTGGAATATATTTTTACAAAACTAACATGGATGATTGTAATGTTTTCTTATAGTAATGAATGTTAATAGAGAATCAAGGATTGAAACAAGAGGATAAAAAATACAGTTGTTCTCACACTACCTAACTATGGTTAAGGTTTTTTTACCATCATTTATGGATTAATGAAGGGATTAGGTTATGTTCTCATGTAAAATGATAAAGTGATAACATTTGTCTGTTAAAAATTAATGATAAATTGTAATTACTATATGATGCATGATCAAGAGTTGGATGCAGTAATATATTCATTAAAGATTAAAAAAATTATCTCTATATTGAGAAGAATTATATATATATGAATTATAAGACCCTAAATAATATATTCACATAGAAGGACATTAACATGCACCAATAAAAGCAGTTATATTTGATTAGTTGTTATATTTTCCCAACCCATTATCATCTTGGGAAGGCAAATAAAGTCAAATATTCCATTAGTATAAAAATGATAAAAAAATTATTCATGACTAATATTTGGAATGATGTAATATTATTTGAAAATAAATGATATAAATGAGAATCATGTAAGAAGGAATGACATTTTTCCTTTCACAAATTTTTGATAAACATTCCATTATAGAGAAAATTTACGAATCTCAAAGGGATTACATTGAGATACAAAATAAGGTGAAGTATTTTATAAAGGGGATATATATATATATATATAATGTTTTTCAATGATTAAGGAGTTTTGATATTTAGTTTAGGACAATGTGTACCATAAAATATTTTTAAAAATAATGATATATTTAATGATGAACATTTCTTGACATTCTCTATCCATATTTGGAGAAAAAATAAATATAGAGATCTATGAGAGTACTGTTATAAGGAAAGTATGATGAATATGATTTCAGAGTATACATAAATGTGTCCAGTTTTTCAGTATGGGATGGTGGAATGAAAAATATACAATGGGATCCTTAAATTATTACCCATACCATCATGAAAATGAGATAATATCACCAAATATTTTTTTCATGGGTATTCTGAAGTAATATGATGGAAATAATTTCTTATGTTTTATAGGGACTATATCATAAAAACTACTCACTTAATCACAATTTTATAGGTTTTAATAATTTATAATATTACAATGATATACATTAGATAAGTGTTGAGATTAATGGAACACAATTATCAATTATATCTATTTAATATTGGTGTTTTAACTAAAAATTCTAGACTATTCTATAACATAAATTGAACAAAAATTCATATTCAATAAGGCCTATAACCCTCCAAATGATGGCCAATATGAATGGAAAATCTAGATAAATTAGGATATACTGGTATATTACTCCATATAGTTCAATATAATATGCGATCTATAACTCTCTATGATTTATTTCTTATATAAAAGTAGATTACACTCAAAATTTATATGGATCCTTATGAATAACTCTCTGGGAAGAGATATAGATAACAACTTTTTCGGATGAAGTTGGTAAAACAAATCCTCAGGGACCTAAACTAGTCAATGAAATGGTGGAAGTTGTCAAGGAAATTCAATAAGAAAATTGAGAATCATGGCATCATTAGATTATCCAAACCAAAAATCATTGATGAGATATATATTTTAAGGTTGCTGATAAATTTATGCATCACATATCACATTGTAATAGAGTCATGAAGTTTCAGGATAATGGAAACCTAATTAATAGATATGTTATCCCTTTTTATATTCTTGATCACATTGAAGTAGTATTTTATCAATTATCACTCCCAAAAAATATTTATCATGTTCATGATGTATTCCACATTTTTTTATTGAGAATGTATATACCAAATCCATATAATGTTCTTATTCTATGGGTTTTATACTTAGAGAATAAAATTTATTATGAGGTAGAACCAGTGAATATTTTTTTACTAAAGAAAAAAAGATATATGAAAAGATAAATCTCACATTGTCAAAGTTATTTGGTGGAACCATAAGTATAAAAAATTATGATGTGAACATAAGGAAGCAATAAAATAGATGTACCCTCATAATTTCTCACCTTATCATGTATAATAAAATTTCTAGGGTGAACATTTGAAAGGGGGAATAATTTAATGACCCATACTTTTATGAATAGAATTTCACTTATTTATATATTCATGTGTTCTATAAAATGATATAAAACACATAATCGAAGACCAATTTTTTATTAGATTAGTAAAAAATAAATATTAATATAATATAAAAATTGGAATGGTTCCAAGAATATTATAAATTATTATGTGATAATTATATTAGTAACTGAAATAATGAATTCGTAAAATAATATGTTATACAATCTTAATATAAAATAAAAACAACATATATTAAACAAAATCATTATAAATTAAAAAATAATTTTCTAATAAAATGAAAACATAATAAATTTTTTTTGGAAAATATAAAAAATTTATTTTTTTTGTTAAAATAAATTTTTATAATAATTGTAAATGTTTTAAAAAATGAAAATTAAGAAGATTTTTTTGAAAATAAAATAATTTCATAAAAATGATAATATAATTTTATGAAACTATATATAATTTTTATAGGTTTCATAAATTTGATTATGTCATAAAACATATTGATTTAAACAATTAAGGCTATTATTTAAATATTAATATTCTCATATTTATTAAATTATTTTTCTAAAATGTTTATTATCTATAAAATCATCATATTATAAAATGGGTAGGGTGATGTTTTATAATTTTCATAAAAAATTAAATACATAGGTGAAATAGGAAAAATACCATACTTATAGTATATGTTAAAATAGTAAATATAAATGAATATTTGAGGTTTATTGAAGTTATAAGAATATTTTTTTGGGGAAATTTAATATTTAATCACAAGAATCTAACTATTTAGTTTCATTATTTTTAACATTTTGAGAAATCGTATTTTATTCTAAAACACCCCACTCATCACCTTATAAATACCACCACCTCCAGCCATTTATTTTCAAAAATAAAAACACCATAGATCACCCAAATTATATAAAAAAATCTCCCCAACCATATCCTCATGTCCTGGAAAATTTAGTCTCCAAATGAACAAACTAAAGTGCCGTATGGTTATGCCTAAGAGTGAACATCCAAATGAAGATGTAATACTCACAACCAAATTCTCCTAAAAACTATTTTTTTTCTTATAACTCATCAAGTATATTATATCTCTGATAGTACAATAACATAAATATTATTAATATACATAAATTTTATTATATTAGCAGAATATACATTTTTTAACCTCCTCTATTTTTATTCCAAAATGAAAATATTGTTCATATTATTATATGATCATTATCTCCTTGACCAATGTATTTAATTTTTTTTCACCACCATAATTGAAAATTGAAATTCAAATATTCTAGTTAAACTTGTTTTAAATTATTATTAATTTCTTCATATAATTGAATGGATAAACTTTTTAAAGTGAAAGGAATCCAATATGTTTTATCATGGTCATAAAAAACTGCTAAAATAAACTAAGTGTATAATGATAACATTAATAGTCAGAAAAAAGTATAGTTATAAAACTTCTTATTGATATTTGAAAAATTTTAAATTATTTTAATGACATGGAAATCATTTAATCAAACTAATAGAGTTATGGAACCATTTCATAACAGCTCTATAATTATCTAAAACTCGATGCAACATTAGAATCATGTCATGATCAGCCTATGGAAAGTGAATATAGACATTATTTATAAATAAAATTATTATAAGCTACTCTAAAATAGAAATAATAAATTAAATATATTAGAATTTGTTCTAAAAAATTAATTTAATATAATTAATTTTATTATTCAGAATATTAGATGAATGTAACGAATTATTTAAGGACTTGAGTTAAGGGATCTTCGGAACCACCCTCACTACTTATGATTTACAAATTATCTATGTTTTTCACTACTTCTTCCATAATATATATATATATATATATATTCCATACATATATATACCTAGATTATATTACCTTTCTTTTTGGGATAATACATGTTCTTCAAGTTCCCTTCTCAATTACTTCTTTGACAAAACCAATTTAAAGGGAACTAAATTATTTATTATATAATTTCATGTGGTAATCCATGTAATGATTTTAAACATAAATGTTTTAGAAAATATTAACTTTTTCAATGGAATACCATTTGGCCTCATATATAATTTTAGTGAAATTATTATGCTCTTACCCTCTTTAAAGCCTTTTTACCCTTTTTTCTAAAAACCCCTCTTATGAGTTTCATTTACAAACATAATTATACTTTATATTTAGGTATTCACTTCACATGAACATAATTTTCATGAAATATTATCCCTTATTCATTTATAAACGTAAAATTATTCTTAAATATATTCCTTACAAATAATATTTATCAAATTCCATTTGGTTACTCTCTAAGAAAAGATTATATTACCAATTTACATTTCATGGGGTTTTTATTTTTATTCTTTATGAATGATTTTAGTATGTTTAACAAACATTTTTTACATGTTATGAATATGTAGGTTTGATTAAAATTATACTACCCCTAATGTATTGGGTAATATTTTATTTTCATGAGAAAACATTTATAGTGTACGAGGGAGGTTAGCTTAACACATTTTATTATATTGACTTGTTAGTGAGACTTCACTTATGATATTGATTTCATGATTTATATAATTTTCAAATTTTAATGATCCATGATCCCAATATATCAAAATATTCATGTAATTATTTCTTAGGAATATAACTGATCATTATCTTTTATGTTATCATGATATTCCTCTTGTATTATATGTATTACTTATCTTCATTCATTACTATTAGTATTCCCATATTTGGATATATAACTCACCATTTTTTTACTTTATGTATTTACTTTATTAATCGTATTTAGTAAAATAAGATTATTTTTATTTATGAAAATGTTATTGAGAACTAAATAAATATTTTTTGTTTTATTTTTGAGTTGATGTTTTATGTGTCTAATACCCCAAGGACACTTGGAATCTAAATTTTTTGGATATTTTTTATTGAATTTTATATTAAAAATTATGAAATAAAATTAATAAGAGAGTTATTTTATGATAAATTTGGTGAGTACATTAGATTATAGGGATAATGATTCACCATAGTGATGTTATAGGGTTAATGGGGATCCTCAGTGATGAGCCATGAAGAAGTGGTTAACCTAGAAGAATGTTAGGAAAAGTGGCCACCCAAATGAAAGATTGGGAAAAGTGGATGCCATAGTGTTGTACTCATTAGGATATATGGAAGTGTAAAACCCTAATATGGAGAACTTTTTTAGGTTTTAATTTGTCATAGTCATCGATAAATACATAATAATTGGTCTCTGATGATAGTTTAAATGCGTTAAACCGTTATATTTTATAATTACCATATTTTCATGTTAATTCCCTTATGTCTTAGTCTTAATTAGTCTAGATGATGTGGGTTTAGAGACTACGTTATATGGATCTTAATACACTTAAGGATTCCTTTTTCAAGTGTCTATGTGTGTCAAATGATTACTCATATGGGGTTTATTAATAAGTGAATCACTGAATGTGGGAACAGGACAGTTGGGCATATAGGTTGTCTGAGAAGGTGTCTAGGGAATGGGGAATGAGTGTGAAAGTGAGCGATCTCTATATTCAAAATCATATTTAAATATGGAATACATAACATTTTCATGGGATAGGTGAATTCCACCAGTGTTAAATGTCCAGGGTGACTTTATTTGGGTGCACATGATTGATAATTTTTAGGGAATTAAAAATAATCATAGTAAAAGTACAAAATCAAACATTTATAACATCTGATAAATAGTTATATTTTTGTTAAACTAGTTATCAAATCACAACCTAAATAATTAAATATTCATTTATTATATTATCATCCCCCAAAAGGTGTATTATGAGGCCAACATATTCCTTGAATACACTTAAAGATCATTTTTATTGGTTTCACACCCCTTTCTATAAGAAACAAATAAATTACATGGGGTACTCACTTTGATAGTTTATCACAACAAAATCACTAGAATGGGAAACCGTTTATATATTATAAATCCATAACTGTGTGAGAAATCATGAATTAAGTAGACATCTCATTTAATTATTCCTCATACAGAAAGGCACATTATTTATCTTTATTGACATGAGTCATTTGATCAAATATCAAAACATTAATTCTACAAATAAGTGTGTGGAAGACATTTTTAGAGTTCATAGTGATGAAAATAATGGTAGTATTAATGAGACTCATAAAACAGACCTTTTCACCCAACATAGATAAGTCATAGTGATTTTCATGGATGAAATACTCATCTATTCCACACTAGAGGATGTTCATACAAAGAATTTTTATATTTTTCTAGAATTATATTGTTATCATCAACTCTACATAAATATCTTAAAGTAATTTTTCTTGAAGAAACACTTCTATTTGTTTAGGGAATGTAAATTTAGAGAGGGGTATTTTAGCTAATAATATATTGTTTGAAGTTGTGATTTCATGGAAACCATCAAAGATAGTTTTTGATGTGTGTTATTTTATTAGGATATTGGGATATTGCTGTAGATTTATAGAAATTTTCTATTCAATTTTATCTCTTTGAAATTTTTTACCTAGAAAGAGAATATGTTTATTTGGTATGATAATTTATAAATAGATTATGTGTATTTTATGTAGACACTAACTAGTTACCTCGCTATAAAGTTTCCAAAGGAGTGTAGCAGGAGTTGTCTATAATACTATTAGTAATGTGAATGTTTGTGTTTTGGTGTAGAGATTATTCATGATTACATATTGTTTAATTAAAATAATACCACAAGAGAATAACTATATTTTCCATTAAAATTAATTGAATGATATTTTTTCCCTTTAAAATAAAGAGACACTATCTTCTATGTGAGATATTTGGGGTATTCATGAATCATAATATTCTTATATATAACATTTAGTATATTTGTCTCAATTTGATATAGAGATGATAATATTAGTTCTTACATGATAATGATTTTGAGATATTTTATACCTTATGGAAGGGAAATTTTGTGGTTGATTTACTTATAAGTAAATCCAATTCTTAGTTAATAAAGGAAGAAACTAATAAATTATTCTCACTGTAGCTTAATTATATAGAAGAATAAAAATATATCTACCAATAATCAATGTTGGCGGCCTTATAAATTTCCACCGAATAAAGAAAGCCTCAATATAATACATTGATTGTGTGGACTTGC
Organism: Viscum album; assembly: GCA_963277665.1. Lineage (NCBI taxonomy): Eukaryota > Viridiplantae > Streptophyta > Magnoliopsida > Santalales > Viscaceae > Viscum > Viscum album. Next base: position 705,668 of record CAUJRU010000362.1, read on the forward strand.
TTTATCATATAACCATTGATGATTCACAAGATGGGTTTTCTTAATATAATGAGTACACCATCAACTTCTAGGGGTGCATAGAAATATAAAACGAGATACATGTGAATGTATTAGGGAATGTTAATAAATTTACACAGGTTGTAAATTTTGGTCTAATGAAAATTTACTAGGACCTCAATCACTCGTTTTGGTGACCATGTATAAAGAAGAGTGTTTCTAAGTTCACTTCATGGTGCCTCTACTATCTAGGGGATAAGGATAATCACCATGTTCCTTTATATTGGATTTAACCCCAAGAATTACATAGTGTAAATGGGTTAGTATATCAATATTTTTTGTTTCTGAATATCCATGTTCTGAAAAGGTACAAGAAATAAAATACGTTACTATTGAAAAAATAACCATGCTAGCTCACACACTTCCCATTAATGTTATTTTTAATGGATATCTTATGAAATCTAAATATAAATGGGACTCTGTAGTATAAAGGGTTGATCATGGTGATTATATTTAGTAACAATTATTAATTCATATCTTTGTTCTTGAAGAGTTTTAAGGATGATTTTATGGCCAAACTGTATTTGAGTTTATCAACCCACCCCTAGAGAGATGTTGTGAATGAAATTATTATTCTGGTTATCAAGGATTCATTTTGGGAATTAAAGTTAGATTTTGGTAGTGGTGGGATGATCTTATACCCTTATTAGATTTTACATCCAATAATAGATAACACTATAACATCAATATGAGAATGTTCGTGTACTTGTATGGAAAATGTTATAGGTCACCCATTTACAAGATAGATATTAGTGATTCATCACACATCAGTCTCATGCTAGTGCATACATTGATGGAAAGGGTACTGATGATCTAGGAGTGTTTGAGGTTAACCAAGATCCATTAAAATCTCTATAAAAATATAAAAAGGAGAAAATTTTAATTTTCGGAGTGAGAGAATGCATTCCTTAAGGTCTCACCCCATTGTGTCATTAAAAGGCTTTGTCCGGGTAAAAAGATGTCAATGATGATCATGGGTACATTTTTTATTACTATTAGAATATGTGATGTTTTTATCACATATCATTACCTGTATAGATAGAATAAGTGCATGATGTTTTCCACATGTCAAAAATGAGGCTATATGTTCATGATCTGTTGAACATTATCGAATAGGGTGCATTGGAGTCAAGTAAGACATTATATCCATGGAGTACATAGTTATTTTCATGAATTAATAGAGTAGATTCTTCATTGTTGAGAAATTACATTGGTGTACATCTTTTGTTAGGATAAAAATATTCTAGAGAACTCGTAAGACTATAGATTTCAGTTCTAATCCCAATACCCATATATTTTTACATGAGATTAGATTTTACAAATGAAAATCCTTGAATAAATGTAGGATTTTACAACCTGAATTTTTTAATAAATTAATTTTTAATATTATTGTTAATATTTTTAAATTCATTCGTGATGTTTATTCATTTTTATATACAATTTTGGTCTTTGATATATATGTAATATTATTATCTGATTTGTACATGTGAATAATTAATAACTCTTAAAAGAAGACCCGAATAAGAATTTCAATGTCATAGTTATAACGAAAATGAAATTATTTATATAGGAATAGTATAATCTTAATATTAGAGAATTAGGACATGAAAAAATAATTAATGGGTATTTATTTAAATCACTGAAAAGATTAATTATTATTTAATAAAAAATTATTAATTATAGATACAATGATGGAGAAAGTAAAATAGATAGTTTTAGGGGTTTATGGAAAAAGTATTTTTTTTATAAGGTTAACAAGTAATGTTAATGGAAAAAATGTGAGATTATATGGTTATTTTTACTGATATTAATGCTTTGAGTTATGTAATAGATTTACTTTATAGATTATTTCCACTATGCATGATTTCTATTCTATGGTTTCACCATTAAATCATTTATCCCTTTTATTTTGGTTGGAGAAACCCATTTAAAGAATTTGGAAGGATCAAAAAGAATTAGTATATGTCTTAGGGTTAAAGGATTTGTTTCTTGTAGTGGCACACAAGATGGTAGAAATTAGAATTAGAATTATTGAAGTGATTGTGATTCAACATTTTAGTAGGATATTATATCATTTCCAATTACCTCATTCTTTTAATGTTCCATTTATTTCCCTAAAGAATTGCTTATTTATAAGGTGAAACATGATGTGGTTTTTCGAATAAAAATAATTCAAATATTTGAATAAAATATTTCATACAAATTAACAAGGATTATTATTTTCCACATTGAATAAAAAATGGGATTTAACACTTCAATTATTTACATTTCATATTCCCAATTATCTAATGAATAATTTTTACATTGATTTTACATAGAGATTATATAATATAAAAAACACAATTAGAAAATAAATGGTCCAAAAAAGTTTTTTTTAATTTACACTAATACTCCATTTAATATTTATCTATCAATAATTATATTGAACCTCATTTAATTTTTTACATTCTTTAATGAATATGGGTACAAACCCATTTTCTGTGTTTAAATGTACCACCAAAAACTATTATTTGGTTTCTTTTTCCTTGTTATTATTTTAATGGTTGGATCATAGTTAAATGGTGAATCAATATAGGACATCTAGAAACATAGATTCTCACCAAGAATCAAGTACTAAATGCGGTTTATATACTGGTTTCAGCATAATTTAAATTGGGGGGAATAAAGAATTTGAATATAATGATGATTGGTGTTGAGGAATTATAGAAAGGGAAAATAGTTGTTCATAGGATGTCATAATATGGTGAAATTAGAGTCACAACTTGTGGTGGGTAAAATGATACTGTGTTCATTAAAAAATTCACAAAGGTACCCATACTAGATATAGAAAAGGTGATTAAAAAACAATAGTCCTCTTGGTAATGAATCTTATATCTATATTGTTATGAACATAGGGTTTTTTTATTTTTCTTTAATATCACATATATTGTAACATTTAGTCACATGTCATGTATCTTAGCAAATTTTCCATCAGCGTGTACTTGATTACATTCCTGGTCAATTCTATAAATGAACACACTATTTATTATAGTGACTTGTCATAGGAAGAACTTCCATTATATGGTAATGTAATTCAAAGATTCCATACACCATGTGGATCAAGTAAATGAAATTTATTTTTTTCATATGTTTGTAACCCCCATGGTATAAAATTCGTGAAATTTCCATTGGTCCAATAATCTATAAATTCTATTAGAAAAATTATATTGGTTACATCATATATATTGGACAGTGGCAGAGCATTTTTGACTACTCAAATTATTGCACGTACATTGTACATATAATAAAATTTCATGAACCATAACCTCCATGGAATTTTTAATTACTTCTCTACATGGATTTAGATTTAGAAATTTGAACATTCAAATTTTGGATTTTTTCCACATAGAATTCAATGGTTTGTTAGAGTAATCCATCAGGGTATTAGTCCATGGGTTTTCATATAGATATAATTTAATAGATTCGTAGTGACTACATCTGTGACAGAGTGAGGTGGTTGGTACATACATGGGGTTAGTAAACCTAAGTGATTTACAAGTTCTTGGTTTCATGTACCCTATGTACTTAGTGGAGTAGATATCCCCCATAATTACTCCTTATATATATTATTTAACCCCCTCAATTAATGTACATAGCACATGATGATGAATCTATCCACCATACAGATATTACCTTCATGAAAAGTTTAAACTATTCAATGATATAGGATTCCAAATATACTATTATAGATGGATGATTTGGATGTAAAAAAAGTTAGTTAGTAGCTCAATGCTTCGGGATACGTCATTTCATTTTGTAACATGGCTTCTATTGGGAAAATCTATAGATATTAAATACCTAATTGATCTTTGTTACGATGTTATTCAAAACAAATATCATGGGTTTTACTATTTTATGATGAATTACTATATTCTCACACCTTTTCCTATTTGATATATCCTGATATGTATATTTATACTCACTAAGGCAAGGCTATAATTCCCATATGTGTTGTAACTATATAGATGATGTATTATTTGGAGTTAACCTTAGTGGATGTTGTACTAGTAAACCCAGTGCGTAATGGGGTTCGGTGATTCTTACTATTGGTGGAACTCAATTCTATATTGGTGTTAAATGGGGTATTTATATCCTGGTAGTTAAAGGTGGGTGTTTATCTTGGTATATTGGTTCATATGTTTTTTCATTTCCTTAATATTTATTGTACTATTGTACTTTTGGGTTATTCTATATGTTAAATAGATTTTACAATATTGTTGATTATTTATCAATTTTGATTTTCTATATATATTACTCTAGATAATATTGATCCTATATATGATATACAGGCTAAGGAATCCTATTTGTGTGAAATTATTTCTTGGTGCTAGTCAGAAGCCCCAGACCTATATGAGGAAGGATTGTCATGTCACACTTTAGTCAATGTTGGGCCATGTGGGGGTCCCAGTTGGATGGCTTATGTCAATAAAAATATTGATGTCTATAGATTAATCATGTTTATACATTTAATTTAATATTTTTTATACTTTTTAAATAAACATATAAAAATATTAATCAAATTGAAAAAAAAAATTATAAGAAAACTTCTCTCAAAGAGTTTACTTAAATTGTCAATCATATCATTGAAATTTTTATTCCCTAGGATCAAATTTTTCATATATTTTATATATATTAGAATAAATTATTAAAAATATAAAATTTTTATATATTCATTAAAAAATGACTCATAAGACATAATAATCCATGGATATAGAGTTATAATCAATGAACCATGCCACATGACATTTTTTCAAGGCTCATACCTAGTCCTATATAATCTTTTTATAAAATTATAGCTACCTCTATGAGAGAATATACTGAATATTTCAAGTTCAAACTAAACATCCATAATAATAAAAACTCTAAATCCCAATTTAGATGGTAATTTCTATATTTTAATTCAATAAACAATTTAATTTTCTTTATATTTACCCTTAGTGGGATTAGGGGTGAAGAAACTCTTAATATTTTAAAATTACACCAAGTGGACAAGTCACTATATTTATGCACAATAGGTTCTTCAATATTTTTTTGAAAGAACCTAAGAATATAATATTTTTTGATTTTTTATTCTTCTTTAATTTATTATACAACCAAATTCATTTTAAATAAGTTTTTTAGTATTCACATTCTTCATTTGTATTTAATTTTTGTTAGTGGATTCTCCCAATTTTTTTAATCACTTCAAAAATCATAATAGAAAACCCAATGATAAATTTTATTATGACCCTAAATCAATTGAAAAAAAATTGGGATAAATTATTTATATTTATATTTACTATTATATAATTTCATTGTATTAGTGACATCCTTAATGAATTTAAAATTATCATTATTATCAATCTTCTTAAAATTATTATTATGGTAGTGATAATAAAAACATTTTAATTTTTATCCATGTTATATTTTATTTTATAACCTCTCATCCATATTTCAAATATTTTTTATTGCATTTTTATCTGGCATAAATGTCTAAAAACATTAAAATTCTTAAAAATTTCATTATTTTTAAATAACGACTTATATGGTTTGATGCTAAAATTTTTCCTTATCAAACTAAGTTTCAAAAAATTTCTTATTCTGTATATTTATTTCCTCTAAAAATACATTATTGTATATACCTTATCAAAATTAGTCTCTATTTTTTTCAAAACTATTAAATTCTTTAATTGATGAAATATATTTTTTATAAAGTATGTTGTGGATTATAATAACAACATATTCCATGCTTATAAAGAGAATATGAAAAATTAAAATTAGTATATTTAATATATTTATCAAATAATAATCTCAAGATATATTTCCCAATTTAAATCAAAATATATATCGTATAGCTCTCAAACAAAGACAATGCTTGAAATTTTCTTGACATAAACCTATCACAGCTAATTCAAGTAAATTCATTGATAATAATTAAAATCCCTTAAAACTAGATGATATTGGGGAACCTATATGAATTATAGAGACTACAGGTAATACACGAGGACATTAAAGAAAAATTGTTCAATATAGTTTATTTATTTACATTGTGAATTAGATGATTAAAAAAATATTATAATATTGAATGTCATGGTGTTTAGATGAATCCATAATTATAAGTATTCAATGGTTTGTTTCTTAATCAGATAATTAATTTTTTTTGTTAATAAATGTTATATTTATTATCAACATATTAATGGATTGATAGAAGATTATTGTAAAGACCCTGACCATAGTATCCTATATTCGGTGGTTACATTGTTAAATTGAGATAATAAACGAAGAATCACTTCCCAAAGGACTGAAGAGTTCAGTAGTTTTGGTAAACTAGATACATACATGAATCTCATATTAATATTTAAAATATAAAATAAAATACTGATTAAACCATAATTCCCTTTATAAAATCGTTATATTTCAATCCAAAAATCACTTCCTGACATCACAAGGAAAGGAAACCTAAGAAAGGGGAGAGATATCTTTCTCAATAAGGTTATGCGTATAGTAGAATATATCCTGAATAAATAAGTCAAAATCAATATGTCAAGGTAAATAACTGAAAAAATTCAACTAAATAAATTAATTTATCATTATATGTTGGAATAAATGACAATAATGTAATTTAATATAAATAATCACAAGAGGCCGAAAATTAAATTAGTATATTCAAACTAATAAACTAATTATATATAAAATCAATAACTCATATAATAAATAGGTAATGAATAACTATAGAAATCAAAAACATACCAACAAGTCTATATTACAAGACATATTACATAAATTTGTATGTATTTTTCCAATTACCAAAACTAGTTTTTCTCATGAGGCATACCGGTGCATCGAGAGGCCATAAAAGACCCCACCAATCACATATTATGTCCAATGGATTCCTCATATGAAATGAGAGAAACATAATGACATTGAAATTATAATTTAAAAACTACTATATGAAGTGACACTAATTTTTCCAATCAGTAAAAATAATCAATGTAAACATTCATATTGAAGAGAAGAATATGAAATGTTAATAATTTAACCAATAAAATACATAATCAGAAACAACCCAGTGTAATTTGGATAATGATATCAAAATAGTACATCCACATTAAAATGGTCATAAACAAATAGATAAATATTAAATATTGTATTATTACCACATATTTATAATAGAGAATAAGTAAAATTTTGGATGTTATCATTGATAAATAAAAATACCATATGATATAATTAAAAAAATATTGAGTAATATATCCATTTAACATTGAAAATTAATTTTATAAAATAAAAATTTATAAAATAATAATATTTGTTTTTAAAAAAATAATCAATTAAAATTATAAAATAATATTCAAAACAATTAAATATGGTAATTTTGTATATGTTATATAATTTAAAAAACATTTTTTTTAATTTCAATAAGAAGGGTAATAAATAAATCATTTGAAAAATGATAAAAATACCCAATTCAATTTGTTAAAAATATTTAATCATGGGTAAAAATTTCTTTAAAAATCATTTCTATAATGTTAAAAAAATTAAAATAATTTCATAAAACAAGGATTTTGAACAGGAACGAATCTTGATCGAAGAGTGAAATAAATTGAGTTTTTATTACAAAATATTTATCAAATATTTTACATACCAAAGAGAGATAAATTGTTGTATTACATGAAAAGTCCATGAATATTCTATATAGAATAAAATTTGTGGGTTTGTTGACTGATATATCATAAGATCCTCAGCGGAAAATTAATTATATACAGTCCTGATAAATGATGATATTGTAAAATAAACCCTTACCACAGGGGTATATTTTGAATCATAGCCCATATAATATCAAATAATAGTTTTAATGAAATAAATGAAAATTTAATGATGATATTTAATATCAAAGGTAAAATATATAAACAACAAAAAATAACTAAGTGGTGAATATGGCATACATCCCATAGAAGAAAAAGTTAGAGGAGAAACTCGTACCTCAAGAATGATTTCCTTCATCCATGTTTCAAAAATATATATAATATATATATATATTTATATACATTAATTTATGAAAAATAATAATATATATATTATAATATATAATTTACTTACAGTGTTTTTTGACCTATTTGTTAACAATGTTTTGTTAAAATCACTATTACGAGTGATAATTGATCCATTTTTCATGTATTTTTTTGGTTCAATATATTAGGTAATTTTACATTATGCATGGTTAACTCATATCTATAATGTTATTGATGATTAAAATATCATAAATTCGCATTATACTAGTAGTTATAGTAGTCTATAAAATTTAGAGATATGAAAATGAGTTACACGATTCATGGAGAAGGTAGGTTGTACGTATGCATGAATGATATTTCTATTTTTAATAGATTGAATAAAAAAATTAAATAAGATATAACTCTTAAGAGAATAATTATTATATCATATATATCATACGAATTCATGAAATATATCATTATAACCATATATTGTAAAATAAAATGAAAAATGATTCACATCGCTCCATGGAGGTGGTAGTCCACACGTATGCCAAAGCAGTGTTATAATTTCTTAATAGATTGGAAGGCTAGAGGGTATATATGATATTTTTATTATAGAATTATCTAAATGTCTTAAATATCATATATATATATGATTAATCCATCCTTATATCTATACATGATTGGTTGTAATGGAATATGAATTACATCAGTTCACGAGATGGTAGTTCACTATATACATAATCGACATTATTGTTTCAAATTTTATGGAAGAGTATATGGATATTGGTAACGAAATTAACATAATAACGTCTCATTATATAGTAGATATTGTTATTATTATTTTGTCACAGTTGGGAAATTTTTTAGGGTCTTATAAGAAGAAGTATAACGAAGAACGATCGTAACGACACTTACCAATTATTGAGATACATTCGTCGTGTTTATACCTAAAGACATCCTAGATTGTATTTTTGATCAAGATAATGAATGTATAATGTGAGAAGGGATGTATGAATGATATTGGGGTAGATTAAAAAATGAAATTTTTGAAAAACATGTTATACTGATGTTTTCAACAACCCACAAGGCTCCAAAATGGATCATTATTGAACCATGTATGAGATAAGGATTAAATATGTTCATCGATCAAAAATTATGAATGTTTTTAGTTCATTTTAACCCTTATAATTTTCTAACCCCAAATAAACTCATTTTAACATTAAAAACAACAATTAATTTATGATGTTTTCACTAGGGCCAAAAATTATGTTTACCTTATTATATAATATAAATTTTAATAATTCCAAAAATGGAATCCATTTTTCCAAATTCCATTCACAGAAGTGAAAAATTTAATTTTAAATTAAACCCACTTACGTGATGAAAAATCAGTTTTCGAATGAACTTATTCTCATATATATATATATATATATATATCAATTATAACATAATTTGAACTGAAATTACTTCTAAAAAAATTAAAGAAAAATTGAACTTTTAAAATTTGTAAATGAACAGGTAGTTTTCAATAAAAATTATTTTTCACTATTCATCCAAAAATTAAAATTTTCCAAATATTCGAAAAAATTCACTTTAAGATAATTTTTACATTATGATTTCAAAAATTTACATCATTTTGTAAAAAAATCTCTTAATGTGGTAAAATTTATTTTCATATATGAACGCAAAGCGTGACGATACTATCTTTTAGAAAAATATAGGTTTTAAAAAACATTTCATTTTACTTCTATTAATTTTTATTGTAATTATAATCATAAAATAAGTATTTATTTTATTTTATAAATGTTTTAAACATATATGTTTCATAAATTAATTACTATTATTCATAACGTATGATTTAATGGCTATGTTATAATGGGATACTATTTTTTGGTTCATTTAGACTCGGGGTTTCATTTATCATAAGCCATCAATGAGATTAAATTTAAATAAATATATTTCATGGTTCATTTATGATTGGTGTTTCTTATCAGAACCCCTATCAAACAGAATGTTCATATTTTAAAACATGTGGTTTTACATCTTTTAATACATCAATAAATTCAATCATCAACATTTGAACACACACTCAGAAACTAAGGGGTTGTCATCTAAAAAAACTTTTTTGGAAAAACAAATTGTAAAAAAGGTTAACAAAACATACTATTAGTGGATGGATTTATAAATATGAAAGGTCATATAGAATAACACAAAACTAGGCTTCTATGTAGGACAAAAATTGGTGGGAAGAAAGATATGAACATGGAAAAAAGTGTAATTTCTAAATAATGATGGAGGGTGATAAATATCATTTATTATAAGAAACTGAATGATAATGAGAAAGTTAAAAAACCAATAAATCATAGATATGTAATGAGTCAAAAAATCATCAGTTCACAAAAAATGAGGTTAATATGATAATTTTTTTGGTTTTAATAGAAATTTCCAATATTTGATGTATTTTTACTATAAAGATAGAGAATTGTGGAAAATATAATTACATTATAACATTATATTTCTATAAGAAAAATTTCATCCGTTGGTTATGATTCAATGAATTTACACTTCATTTATTAAACAAGGAAATGAATATCCAATATGATTTTTTATATCTAAAGAAATAAAATTAACTTTTAATGGATTTAAAAGAAGGTTTTGATACATCAGAAACCCATAATACAATGTTTTTTCCTTGAGGAATATAAATATCATGCAATCTAATTATCTATGTAACTGGTTTAAAAAGATAACTAATTGAAACAACCACTATGTCTATGAGATAAAATATGTGCTTATTTTAATAGTATTATTGGGAATGATCATAATCAAAAATTGATGATGTTTGCACCGGTTATTAAATAATGAATGAAACAAATACTATTTTATTATAGTTATAAATATTCATTTATATAATTTATATTTATAATAACTATTTAAACCCATCCACATTAAGTAAATTTTGTCTTATTAATGAAAATATTAAACATTCTTATTATTTCATCTAAATAATATTACTCCTTATAATCAATATTTGTTGGATTAATTTCATATAAAAACAATTTTTACTCACATTAGTGGAATAAAATTCTATAATGGGCATGGATTGACAATCCTTATTTAAAGTCCACATAAACTACCTACTCAAGGAAATAAATTTCTATATTATAAATCATTATTTTCTACAATATAAATAAAAAGACGATAATTAATATCCTTTGGGAAATTCTTATAAATTATTTATATTATTACCATATTAGAAATAATATCTAGTTTAAATGCTTGAGATAATGGATGGATCAACCATGAATACATGAACACTGTGAGGGAATATATTTATGTACTCCTTGGAGAGTTTCCTGATATTACTCATGTATTATAGGTTATGTTCTCAATTAAATGTATACTTGAATACCTTCCCATAAAAAAATTAGTCTTACTCATATGAAGTTTGAATACATTAATTAAATTTCATCATATCTAGGTACTGAGACAATGTGAGATTCCGAGGCTCAGTGAGACTTAGTGTGGATATAATAAAAAATAAAAATATATATTATATCATGTGAATATTTATTTTTATAATTATTTTAATACATTTCAATGTGGGTCTTGGATGTGAAATCCAAGACCGTTATTGAATACAGAACTTGGGTTCTACCCAAGGCTCAACATAAAGTTTTTCAACATCATATATTTTGTAAAAGTGTGCTCATGTGAATAAAATATTGAAATACATTTGTTTAATAAATTTAGTCACTTTTTTAGTTAAGAGACCCTTCCCACTCTATAAATACACATTTATATATAATATATTGAGTTATATACACACCCCTTGGAGATTATAGAGGATGAGATCTCTTGTCCTCGGTGGATCAAGATCAAGGATCACTAATGAATAAATCAAGGAGAATTGAGACACATATGGCGAACATAGTGGTATCTTCATCTTCATCACTTGAGAATGAATTATTCTCCAATGACTGATACCACATGTGGTAAAATTTTGTTTTATTTTGTTTACCCCTGTTTATTTTTCCCTGAGAAAAGAGAATCAATCCATATAAAGGTTTGATTTCATGGTTTGACCATGTTGTGCTGATACAGGTTTATCTAATAAGAAATAGGATCTTGATATTATTTATTTATTGATCTTTGATCTTTATTCTAATAGAAACCAATTATTTCCAACATGGAAAATATCCACAGATTATTATTATTTTTTATTTCAGGGATTCCTACCACCCACTCTATATCCATTCATCACTGATATCTATTTTGGATAGCGATTAGACCAATACCTGGTGGAAAATCATTGAATATTCAATCATTGGCACAATGGATCATCTCTGTGAGTTGAGTTTCACAATAGTGAAATCGATCAAGGCGAAATTAAAATTGTGGGTGTTTGTAGATAGAATACGATTGGATATGGGATACCTATTGTTGTTTTTTGTGCATCGAAAAACTAGTGAAGTGGGGTTTGATTGTGGATTGAAGGATGTGGAAGGAAGCTAGCCATTTTTTATAGATAGGCATGGTGAAACATTTTTCTTTAGGTGTATCTTTTGGTAGATCTTGTGGTGGCATCATCATTAAAAAAATATGTGTGAATTTTCTAAAATTTATGAGAAATTCTAAACAACAAAACATATAGTCAAAAGGGACACATTCCAGGTAGTTCCATTTGTGTAGTGTCTATGGTTTATTATTGAGAAAAATATCAAATTAAATTTGGTGAATCCACATATTGCGTGATTACTATCTAGAAAGGCCAGCATGTAAAGGTGTTACACACCTAGGAATACATTTTGTGAGACACACCATGTGTGTAGGATCACATGGTTTGAACCATCAATAAATGTATTGGGGTGTATACGGATTACATTCCCATAAACCCATGATACCCCATACATATTTTGTGTTGGGGGAAATGCCATTTTATTCGTTAAATAACTCATTAATTATCATGTACAATGGAATGGCTAGGTACATGGGCATGTCAGTGTACATAGTCATTGGAAGAGGAACATGGGCATAGATATAGGCTAGTCTGGGTGTAGGGGTACAAATATTATACTCTCTATAGATGGTGTGTATATACTCTGATGTGGTTTGGATCCTTTTATCAATTAAAAAAAGACTATACCTGATTGGTTACATTTCCTTGATCTGTCTCTTTAAATGTATAATAAGTCTTTACATTTGATGTATAGGCTTGTGATCCCCTCTATGGGTTGAGCATCAAATAGAGTTTTGGTGTCCCTTTGTATAATATAGGGTGTCATCCTCTATCATTTATCCAATAATCCTAGGTAGAGTTCATCATATCATCATAACCATCATGCGTGTATCATTGATACACTATCATCTAGTTCAAACATGTAGGGTTAATGGCATCATCATCCATACAATCCACAACTTAGATAGTGATTTCATTAGGGTTTGTGGTATCATATTATATAAGATCCCCCACATAGAGGGTTATTCTAGCAGGGTTCACGGTGTCCCCTAGTGACCCTAGGTGTGATCATCTATCTAGGTTTTGAGATATTATGAGTCATAATGTGAATCTTCAATGGGGATATCTGATGAGAATAATCTCTTGGATAACCACTATCAGGGACAAAATAGATCATAGAGTGTATTATTCTTGTCATGAATTTTCATAAAGACTCAATAAAAATACTATGATTAGTAGTATGGTTGAATCCTCTTTAAGACCTAGATTCTATATTTATTATATCTGATAATTTGTTTCATATCTCTATATATAATTTTCTGATTGACATACCTTTATGTTGATGAAAATATTACTCTCATAATGCTTTATTTTTGGTGATTTTAATGTGTTTTTTGGGTATTATAATGCTCACCCATTCATGGATTCTTTAGAAACATTTAATATCATATGTAGATGACATGACTTTTGGTGGTATCTTAGGAGGACTGAGAGTATTCCGAGCATAGTGATATCTACTGAATGTTGTTGGACCAGGTGTTTCATTTTAAAACAGTCCATCCTCCTTATGAGAAGGATGAAATCTTGTACAATTTGTGGGGGGATAATATTTCCCCCTTAATATTTAATTCTTATAATTTTTCATTCTATGATATGGGATTATTGTTATCCCTAAAATATTGTAACATTGGTATTTTCCATTCAACATTGTATAGGTTTCTAGATATGTGTGTGTGTACAGGTACGTTAGGAAAATTCATCCCATGTCTGTGATATACAGATATCTTTTTTAGCCATAAACTAGACTAATGAAGGTAAGATTGGGATGTCACACTCATATTATCATTATCCACGTGGGCCATAGTGGTTTAGGTAGTGACACATCCCATATCTAAGTCTCCCTATAAAATAAACCTACATTAAATAATGAAAACTAAAGAATAAACTACAAGAATATGTTGACAATGCATTTATATTTCTAATTGCTTCACCAATGGGTGTTACATCTCACTTTATCAATAGGAATGATGTTTCAATTTCCCACTACATTGATTATCATAAAATCAAAAAAATCAGGATAATGAACAAGTATAATCTAAAATGAATTCATTTTTTTTTCAATCAGGAACATGGGTCTTATTACTTCACTAAAGGGTTTATTTGGATGGGATTTCAAAAATTAATAGTAAAAAATGTGGACATCCCAGATACTGTTTTTCATACATGTTATTAACACTACGAGTTCATAGTTTTCATTCCGAATCATCAATTCTATAAAAATCTTTATTGACTTGACAAATAGAGTTTTTATAGATTATGTTAATACATTCATGGTAGGAATTAGTGATTATATTATTATATAGTATAAAATAAAGGAGGAACATGGAGACCATATTCATACTATACTAAAGACATTGAAAATAGTGAAAATATCTTAAAATTTCAGTTTATGTTAGTTATAGATAGAGAATGTATCACTATTAGTGAATGTTATCATAATAAAGTGTATATATATGGATCCTTAAAAGAAAATGGTTATTTATGAATGGCCTAGAACAAAATATATAATAGATATCTACAGTCTCCGTAAGTTATCTAAATATTATCAAATATTTTAGAAAAACTTATCAATATTGAAAAACATTTTCTGAAATATAACATGGAAGATTGTAAACTTTCCCTAGAGTAATGAATGTTAATATTGAATCAAGGGTTAAAACAATTGGAAAATAAATCCACTAGTTCTCAAACTACCCTGTTATGGGGAAAGATTTTTGATCATCAATTATAATTTAAAGAAGGGATTGGGTTTTGTGCTCATGTAAAATGATAAAGTGATATCCTATATATCTTGAATATTAATGAACTATTATAATTACTATATGATTCATGATCAGGAGTTGGATACAGTATTATTTTCATTAATGATTTATAAACATTATCTCTATATGGAGAAGCGTTATATGTATATATGAATCATAAGACTCTAAATAATATATTCACATATAAGGTTCCTAACATGCACCAATGAAGGTGGTTAGAGCTAATCAATTATTATATATTCTCCACCCATTATCATTATGGGAAGGTGAATAAATTCAAATATTCTATACATAGAAAAAACCTACAACATTATTCAAGATTATTATTTTGAAGGATTTAATATTCTTAGATATATAAATGATATACATGAGAATCAATGAGGAAGGAACATCATTATACCTTTCTCAAACGGTTGATCAAGCATCACTTATATAGAAAATTAATGAATATCAAAGGGATGACTTGTAGATAAAAAAGAATGTGAATTATTTTAGAAACATGATATTTATAATTTTTATCATTGATGATGGAGTTTTGAGATTTTGGTCCTGAGTAGTTGTACCATAAAATCTTGATAAAAAGAAGTATATATTGAATTATTCACATTGATTGACATTCTCTATCCATATAGAGAGAAAAAATATATATATAGATATCTATGATGTAATGCCTCGACCCCAGTTACCTGGAGTCAGTGCATTATTAAATAACATTGGCATGACACAAGGAATCATGTCCTGGATTACCAATCTGTTTAGTAGCCTTAGAAATACTAGATACATTTATAAGTTTTACATTACATCCTGAAATAGAAAACATCCACACCATTTTTCCCCTTTTTAAAAAGCTTATATCCTTAGCCTATCCTTATAGGAAAACTAAAAAAATACATCTTCACTTCCTAAAAAAACATAGAAAGGGGTGATCTCAGAAGCTCAATAAGGATTAAAATATAGTAGAAACTTTCATAAATAAGAATAAACATTTAAGGCAGTGTAAAAGGATAAAAAATTATTTTAAACATAAACTTCAGCATAATATGGAAAAGGTAAAATAAAATAAAGGCATTTACTCATTCACATGAATATTCTATTTATCAAATAATCAAATGCAATATCAATAGCCACTTTCATAATGATAGAATGCATAATGCCAGAATTCATAACAATATAGTCAAGGCCTTGTTCCAAGACTACAAATACGATTTTGTCAAGGCCTTGTTCCGAGACACTAGTTTGTCTCATGAGACCTACTGATGCATCAAGGAGCTACAGAGGGCTCCACCCATCACTTATTAATTCCAATGCATTCCTCATATGAAAAGTTCAAATATAACATAAACATTCTTATTAAAACTAACATAAGAAATGTCAATACTTTTTATATAAACCATAAATGGTGCAAAAATGACACATCCACAATCAAACATATCACATAAACTTCAATACAATATAGAATATTTTTATCATAATAAATCAACATCAAACAATTTTAAAATCTATCAAAGGATCATGACATATATGAAATCAAAACTTTTTAAAGAAATATCCCTTTCTTGTTTCAAATAATTTAGAAGGCATGTAATAATAAAAGAAAACATTTATTTTGAAAATATTCTTATAATCTTGTAAGTGAATCTTCGAAGGTGTTATGACGAACGAAAATATCCACACCCGCTGTATAAGTTAAAAAACATTTTTTCTTTCATTTTATCGAAAAGGTAGTAAATTACCTTGTTTGGAAAACTATGGAAATATTCATTTATAAAATTTTTATAAAAAATAAAAAAAGGTATAAATGAATTTAACATATAGTCAAGTAAATAGTAAAAATTGTTTCCAAATATATTTTTATGAAACACAGATGTGGATGATAAAGAGGTCTCAGTAGACACTTACGTAAAAACAACCTCAGATAATAAAGAGATTGTGAAATTAACCATTACATTTTAGTTTACCTTCTTCAGGGGTATTTTAACCTCATATATAATAGTTAAATCATTGTTATTGAAATATAAAGGAACTATATACATAAATATGATTTCATATATTACCCTCTAATATTTCTTTGTTAATAATGTTTCAGTAAAATAATCGTTTTGGGTGTTAATTGATTTGATTTACATTATATGATTGATTAAAAATCCATGTTTTTATGGATAGGATGTATTTTATTCATATATAGAATTATATTATGTTAATAAACATTATTTTTAACCATAAAATGAATATTATTTTTGAATGATTACGATGGGGTATGAATCTCATCGCGTTCGTGGAGACGGTAATCGATACGTACGCACGAGCAGCAATATCATTATATTGATGGAAAAAAGTATGTAATTGGATGATATATCATATATAAAGTATAATTAAAATGTTATATTTATTATTTACATCAGTTATATTCATTATTACACCCATACAAAATAATGAGCTGTTTGAATAACAAACTACACCACGACGTGGAGACGGTAAGCCTTACGTACACACGTATGGTGACATTGTCATTTATAGGATGGATAGAATAACGAATATGGTTGTAACATATTATAATAACATCATAGTATATATAAGATACTAGATTTTATATTTTTGAATAGAAACAACAAATAAAGAGGAAATGGAATAAGAAAAGATCATGAAAGAGGTGATGAAATATTTACCTCTTATCCAGGTTCTTCCTTTTGATTTGACCAAAAGGGATCCATAAGATGGTTTTCTGACCAAATTAAGGCCTCTAGTATGAAGGGAGGAAATTTGGTAGGATATATGGGTAGGGTTTGGTTGATCCAAATGTCTTTGTAGGTGTGAAATTAAGGGAAGGTGAAGTACCCATTTATAAGAGAGGTTAGGGTCACTTTTGGAAACGTTTGAAATATTATTTTATAATAAAATCATTTTCGGTTTCAAATGTCTCAAAAATGATTTATTTCGTTTATAAGGTGGGAATTGGTCATAAAACGTTCAAAAAATAATTTTTATGTAGGTTTAAGTCACCATATTAACCTTATCTATTAGATTTAACTCTTAGTTAAATAGTTTGACATTTATCATATCTGTTTGTATTTTTACATTATATGGTTAATAATATTTCTATAACAAGACAAGAGAACCCAAAGTGGTTAATTATTAATATAAATAACCTTATCTATGTTATTTGGACAATCCTTATATTTTTAGGAATAATATATCAATTAACCATATAGTATTTATTATAAAAACTCAATTATGTCAATTTTGAAACTATTTAATATTTGGTTTTTGTGAAAATCCTAACAACATGATTACTTAGAAAAAAATTATTTAATCAACCCTAACTAGTTAAATTAACCTATAAAAGTAATTTAATTCATCAAATGTATCAAATTATATTTATTTGGATATTTATAATATCAATTATTTTAATCATTCATTAATATGGTAATTACTGCATCATCATTGTTTCATAAATAAATTAGATTATTCATTGTACAAAAAATTATAAATAAAATACCATTATTTAGGAAATATTTTTATCTTTCTAATTAATAATAATAGTTGAATTTATATTATATATAACCCTATATTAAAAAAGGTATAGTTATTAAACATTGAATTTAACTATTTTAAACTTTTCTTTAAATAAAATAATAATAAATGCCCAAATGAAATCCAACCTGACCAAAGAGGATTATATTTTATTTCTAATGTTGTTTTTATTGTATTTAAACTTATAACATACAAATATAAAACGTTTTATGGTAATTATAATATCATTTTTACCCTTAATTACCCTATATACTTTTAACTGTGGTAAATAAAAGTCAACAGTTACTATTCAACAAAATTATTTTCATCTTATTGAACCAAATTTTAATTACTAATATAAACCACGTCTCTTAGATTTTTTAAATTCAACTCACAGAAGTGGAAAAGTTATGTTTTATGAAAATTTTCAAATGCTTTTAGAGGGTGTGTAAAAGACGGTAAAAAGTTCAATAAAATTTTATATATCTACACTTATTATAAAATGACTCCAATGAATTACATTGAACATATATATGTATTATTTATATGTTTTTACATAAAAAAATTAAAATAAAATAAATAATTATTTAAATAAAAAGTCGGTTTTAAACAACAATGCAGTGTTTTTCACTATTCATCCAAAATTGAAAGTTTTTATAAAAATTAAAAAAATCACCCAAAGATAATTTTGATATTCCGAATCAAAAAATGAATTCCATTTTGAGAAATAAAATTTATAAAATTTCAAAAAGTGGCTATTTCTATTAATAACCGCTACTTTGATTGGTCGTGGGGTGTAAATAATCTAAGTTTCGTTTAATGCAAGCTTCTGCATTATTCAAAGGGAAACGTATCATGGAAGCTTGGGGTGTTACGTTCTCCCCTACTTAAAATAATTTAATCCTTGAAATTATTATAAAATTATTGCATAAACAGATTTGGGTGGTTTATTATCATAAGATCCTTGGATTCCCATGTTACCTCTTCCATCTTATAGTTTCTCCATTGAACTTTTACCAGACGAGTCGTCCGGTTTCTCAACACAAGTTCCCTAGTATCAAAAATCATGACAGGATATTCAAAATAAGATATTTCATGTTCCATTTTAATTTACTCATAGTTGAGTTCATGTTTTGGGCTACCCATTTATTTTCTCAACAGTGATACATGGAAGACATCATGAACTTTGGAGACACTTGGATGAATTTACTAATGATAAGCTACAACTACAATTTGTTCACGATTTTCGAAAGGTCGGATGTACCTGGGACTCAATTTACCCTTCTTACAGAAATGTATAACAATATTTAATGGATATACCATCAAGAAAACATGCTCTCCTACTCGAAATTTTAAATCCTTCTTTTATTTATCGACATAGCTTTTTTCCTTCTTTGGGATGATTTGATGTGGGTTTTGATAATCTTATCTTTTTCCATTGTTTCCTCAACATGTTCTGGGCCTATGAGTTTTCTTTCACCAACATCATTCCATCAAGTTGGTGTGGGACATCTCTTTCAGCATAACACTTCATATGGTGCCATCTGAATACTTGAATGGAAGTTATTATTATAGAAACATTATACCAGAGGTAAATATTGATCCCAAATACCTTGAAAGTCTATTAAGGAAGATCTCAATATGCCTTCTAAGGTTGGAATAGTCCATTCTAATTGACCTTCAGTTTGAGGGTGGTAGGCAATGATGAAACGAAGTTCAGTATCCAAGGATTTAGGAATTTTTTCCGGAATGTTGATTTAAAATGGGGATCATGATCAGAAACAATCGATAGGGTAATCCATGAAGTCTTTTAACTTAATTAATATATAGTCTTGCTAAATGTTTAATTGGTAAGTCTTCTCTTATATCAAGAACATGTGCAGACTTGGTATGATGATCAACAATGACCCATATTACATTATTTCTTCTAGGAGTCTTTGGTACTCCCAAGAAAAAGTCCATCATAATATCATCCTATTTCCACTCAAGTATGTGAAGAGGTTGCATGAATTTTTTATGATGTTGTCTTCCATATTTCACTTGTTGGAAAACCATACATCTCGACACAAAATCAGAAATCTCTCTCTTTATGTTTTCCTCCCAAAAATCGTCCTTCAAATATATCTAAATCTTAGTGCTACCATGGTGTATAATGAAATTGGAGCTATGAGCATCATCCAACAATTTCCGTTTTAGATCAGGTATATCGGGTACACAAAGTCTCTTCCCAACTTTCAAAATTTCATCTTCATATACGAATTCGATCAATCATCCATCATTCACAACTTTAATTTTATTTATAAATTCATCATCATAATTATGAGAACTTTATATCCTTTCTATTAATGATGGTTTGGAAACAAATTTAAAAAGCATTGATGTTTTAACTTCTATGGTTATTCCCATATCCATCTTTACTATATCAATGTATATAGGATCCTTTTCAACTCTCATCTTTTTTAAAAATCTATGATTCATTCTGCTTAAATCATCTGCCACCTTATTTTCCTTCCCAGGGTGGTAGTTTATAGTGAAATCATAACCCTTGAGTAGTTCAATCCATCAACTTTGCCTCATGTTGAGTTCCTTTGGTGATAAAATATACTTCAAACTCTTGTGATTAGTATAAATATAACATTTTTTACAATAGAGATAGTGTATCTATATTTTTAGAGAAACAATTGTAGCTGATAACTCAAGATCATGAATGGGATAGTTTTTTTCATGAATTTTTAGATGTCGTGATGCAGAGGCAATAACTCTATCATTCTTCATAATTACACAACCAAGTACTTTCTTTGAAGGATTACTATAAATAACAAAAACATCATTCCCCGATGGTAGAGTCAAGATATGAGAATCAAGTATTATTCTCTTCAGTTATTCAAAAAATTCTTCGCACTATTTTGTCCAAAAAAAATTTACCCCTTTACGTGTGAGATTGGTTAATGGGTTAGAAAACTGGGAAAATTTCTAGATAAAACGTTGATAATAATCTGCTAAACCAAGAGAAATGCATACCTCAGTTATATTCATCAGTACTGACCATTCTTGGATTGCGTTGGCCATTGAAGGATCAACAAAGATTCCATCCTTAGAGACAATATGGCCAAGAATGGAAATCTCATGAAGCCATAATTCACACTTGCTAAACTTTCCAAATAATTCATTTCTTCTGGGGGTTTCTAGAATAGTGCGCAAGTGATTTTCATGATCATCATAGATTTTTTAGTATAAAAAAATATCATCAATAAATACCAAAACAAATTCATCATGATATTCCTTGAAAACCTTATTCGTTAGATCCATGAAGATAGAGGGTGCATTAGTCAATACAAAATACATTACTGTAAACTCCTAATGCTCATACCTGGTTCTAAATGTTGTTTCCAGAATGTTTTCCTTCTTCCCACACAACTGATGATATCCCAATCGAAGGCGAGTCTTTGAAAAATATTTATCTCCATGAAGTTGGTCAAATAAATCATCAATGTGAGTTAGGGGATAATTGTTCTTTATTGTTATATCATTGATCACCCTATACTCAATGCACAACCTCATAGATCCATATTTATTCTTAACAAAAAGAACAGGGGCTCACCATGGGGAAACAGTAGGGCGAAGAAATCCCCTATTACTCAATTGCTCTAGTTTTTTCATTAGTTCCTTTAATTCCACAGTGGCCATTCTATAATGGGTCTTTGATATGGGCCTTGAAACAGGAATTAAATCAATGGAAAACTCAATTTTTCATTCTATAGGATGTTTAGGTAAATAGTGTATACAAACATCAACATATTCATGCACAATAGGTGCGTCCTCTATTCAAACATTTTTGTCCTCGCCCATAGTTATTTCATTCCCTTCCGCTTCACTAATTGAATTTAGTAGATCTACTAGGGGTGGATCTAGATAAGAATCAGGTGGTTATGTTTCTACCCTAAAGATAAGGTACACCTTATCATAATTGAAAATTGTAACCTCCTTGTTCTTATAATAAATTTTCACTTCATGGTCTAAAATCCATTCCATTATGATGATTATTTAAAATTTAATCATGGGTATGATGATGATATTAGAAGATACAGAACATTTCTATGCCCTAATGGGAAATAATTCACAAAACTTTGTTGATATTATACTTCCATTAGGTGTTTCCACCAACAACTACCTTGTCATGTCAAATTGAAAATATCTAATTTTCATAGAAAACTAGGAAGATATGAAAAAATCTGATGATCCATAATCAAATAGAGCATTGGATAAACATGAGGAAACCATTAAATTACATTCCACCATGACGTTCAGAGTTTCAATCTTAGCAGTAGTGATTGCATAAGCTTGGCCTTTCTCCATTGAAATTGTTTTTGGTATGTTCCCTTATCTTTTAGGTCATTCATTTTTATAATGTCCCTTTTCTCTACAATTGTAGCATTCAACATTGACAACCTTTTTCTTCCACTTTCAATCACGAACATGGTGTACTTTTTCACCACACTTTTTATAGACACCTATTCCATTCATGCCGGTACTGGAGTGTTTCTTCCCACATTGACTGCAAGATGGATTTTCAACTGTTACCTTCTTCCTGTTGTTTCCATTTATAGAATGTTTAGCAGATCTCTTTTTCTCATGCTTTGCATTAAAGACATAAGACTTAGAGAATTTATTTTCTATCTTGATAGTGAATGAGATAATATTTTCATACGATGAGAAGGATTGTGCGAATAATTATGAATAGAGAAATGGTTTTAACCCATTAAAGAATCGATCAATCTTACTCCTTGGGTTACGTATATAATCTGCTGCATGCCTTGCTGACCTTGTAAAGTTAGCCTTCTACATTTTAACATTCTCATCCTCATTTTTCCTTAGACTCAAAAATTTTCATTCCATATCCTCT
Organism: Viscum album; assembly: GCA_963277665.1. NCBI lineage: Eukaryota > Viridiplantae > Streptophyta > Magnoliopsida > Santalales > Viscaceae > Viscum > Viscum album. The sequence continues at coordinate 729,434 of CAUJRU010000362.1, forward strand.
GGATGGTCTTAAGGAAAGTATTTTTCTAAGAAAATATATTTAAACTCTTTCAATTCCATTTTTCATACTTCTTCATCTTCCTTTGTGTTTTGGATTAATGAACACCATTGATCTGTATCTCCCATGAGGTGATAAACTGCCAGGAATACATTTTCCCTTTTTATACTCCCCAAAGCATGAAATATTTTCTAATGTGAACTTATCCATTGCTCTTCTACTGATGTATTTTCACTCCTATTGAATGTGGGTGGTTGTTTCCTCATGAAGCAGTGTATCATTGATCCTCCACAATGTGGATCAAGGTGCTCTATATGGGTATGGTTATTATTCATATCCTGAGTGAGTTGTCCCAGTATGGTGATAAGATGATCCGAACTAGTTGTATCACTAACTCTACTATAATTATCTTAAGTATGAGGTCAATGACTACATGGATTACATGATTAGATACGGTTTTCATTCCTTCCACTAGGTTCCTTTAAAAAAATAGAATACACTAGATTAGTTTATGAATCACAATACATAATTCAAAAAATGTAAAACACTTAACATAAATTCAACAATTTATAGATATAATCCATAATAATAATAAAAAATCATTTAGGAACTATATATTCATAAACTATTAATAATGTTTTGTATAGAAAATGATAATTATCCTATTCATATCCCTCGGGAGTGTTGTAAACAATAGTGTAGCAAGGCCCTTTATTATGCACCAGTTCTCATTCGAGTCTACTTAAAAATTGTAATTTCACATTTTACCCATAGGTACATTAGTGCCAGAGCCACCTCTACCTTCTCGTATCAGATAAATATGTATTTTTTGGAAAATACACAAAATCTCAAAATTACCAAAATTCTTGGATGTTCTTCTATACTAACCCTCGAAGTCTATCTTAGGGTAATGTTCTCTAATCAGAGCTTTTACAAATCTAGCTTCCATGTCTTGTGCTAAACTTCCTCTGATACCATCTGTAACGCCCCAACACCAGTTACCCAAATTCGGTGCGTTATTACATAACTTTGGCATGATACAAGGAATCATGTCCTGAATGTCTGATCAGTTTAGCAGCCTTATAAATACTCAATACATTCATAAGTTTTACATTACATCATAAAATAAAAACATCAACAACATTTTGTCCCCTTTTAACACACTTATATCCTTATCTTATCCCTATAGGTCAACCATAAAATGCATTTTCAAATCCTAGGAAAAATAAATCATAGAACGGGGTGATCTCAGATAACCATTAAAGATAACAATATAGCATAAAATTTCATAAATAAGCATAAATATTTAAAAAAATGTATAAGACTAAAACAAAGTAATTTTAGACTTAAACATCTGTATAATATGGAAAATATAAAATCAAATAATTCCATTTACTTATTCACAAGGATATTCTACTAGTCATATAATCACATGCAATATCAATAGCCAATTTCTTAATGAAGGAATACATAATGCCTGACTTCATAACCACGTATTCATGGTCTTGGGTGAAGACTACAAAAAATATTTTGCCAAGGGCTTGTACCAAGATAGTAGTTTCTCTCATGAGACCAACCAATGCATCAAGGATCTATAGTGGGCTCCACCCATCACTTACTAAGTCCAATGCATTCCTCATATGAAAAGGTTTAAACATAACATAAACATTCGTATTAAAACTAGCATACTAAATCTTAATACTTTATCTATAAACCATTATTGGTGTAAAAATAACACATCCATAATAAAACATATCACAAAAAGTTCAATAAAATATAGAAGATCTGTATCATAACAAAACAACTGCAAAAAAGTTTAAAATCTATCAAAGGATGTTGACAAATATGGAATCCAAACTTTTTGAGAGAAATATGTCTTTCTATTTGTTAAATAATTTAGAAGTTATGTAATTATAAAAGAAAAAATTTATTTTGAAAATATTCTTATTATCTTATAAGGAAAGCTTCTAAGGTTTTATAACTTTAGAAAATATTTGCACCCACTTTATATGTTAAAAAAACATTATTTCCTTAATTTTATCGAAAAGGTCGTAAAGAGCCTTTTTTGGAAAATGATGGAAAGATTCCTTGATAAAATTTTTATAAAAATTAAAACAAGGGTATAAATGAATTTATCCTATTTTCTATTAAATATTAATTAATGTTTTGAAATATATTTTTAAGAAACATGTATGTGGATGATAAGGAGGTTAGAGTAGATACTTATGTAAAAACCAATTCGGATAATAGATAGATTGTGAAATTAACCCTTAACATATACTTCTCCTTGGTCGAGGGTAAGTTAACCTCATTTATAATTGTTTAATAATATTTATTAAATTATACAAGAACTATATACATAAATATGATATCATATATGACCCTATAATATTCTTTTTTTAATAATATTTCAGTTGCATCATTACTTTTTGGTGTTAACTGATTCATTTTCCTTTATATGCTTGGTAATGTAAGACATGTTTGTTATCAATAGGATGTTTTTGATTCATATACAGAATGATATTTTGATCATAAACATTATTTTTTATCCAAAAATTAAAATTATACTTGAATGATTTTGATGGAGAAAAAATCTCATCGCGTTCGTGGAGACGGTAATCTGTACGTACGCATGAGCAACAATATCATTATATTGATGGTGAAATCGTATGAAATTGGATGGTATATAATATATAAAAAATAATTAATATTTTATATTTATTATTTACATCATTTATATTCATTGTTATACCCATCCAAAATATTTAAGTGTTTCAATAACAAACTACACCCCGACATGGAGACGGTAAGTCGTACGTACGGACGTATTGTGACTTTGTCATTTATATGATGAAAAGAATAAAAAATATGATTGTACCATATTTATAATAACATCACATTATAGGGAAGATATTGGACTTTTTATTTTATAATGGAGACAACAATGAAATAGCAAGTGGAAGAAGAAAAGAACTTGAAAGAGGTGATGAAATATTTACCTCTTCTTCAGGTTCATTCTTTTAATTTGATCAAAAGGGCTCTTAGGATGGATTTATGTCCAAAGGAAGTCCTATAGGATAAAGGGAGGAAAGTTGGAAGGATATTTGGCCAGGGTTTGGCCGAGCCAAATGGATTTGGAAGTGTGAAATTAAGATAAGGCGAAGTGCCTTTTTATAAGAGAGGTCATGGTCACTATAGGAAAAGCTTGACATATTATTTTATAATAAAATAATTTTCTAGTTATAATGGCTCAAAAATAATTTATATTGAGGATAAAGTGGGTATTGGACTAAACCATTTCATCCAATAGGTTTTAGACAGGTTTGTGTCACCATATTAACCTTATCTATTATATTTAACTCTGAGTTAAATATTTTGACATTTACCATGTGTCTTTGTATTTTTTATATTATAATGTTAATAAACATACTATAACAAGAAATTAGATCTCCAGGTGGTTAATTATTAATATATATAACTTTATATATGTCCTTTGGCCGATCCTTAGATTTTTATTAATATTATATCAATTAATAATATTGTATTTTTTTAAAACATAATTATGTCAATTTGGACACTATTTATTATTCTGTTTTTGTGAAAATAATAACAGCATGATTACTTCGAAAAAAATTATTTATTCATACCTAACTTGTCACATTAACCTATAAAATTAATTTAATTCATCAAATGTCTCAAATTACATTTATTTGGATATTTATAATATCAATTATTTTAATCTATCATTTATAAGGTAATTAATGCAACATCATTGTGTCATAAATAAATTAAATTATATAATGTTTAAAAATTATAAATAAACAACCATCATGTAGGAAATAATTTTATATTTATAATGAAAATTTATAGTCGAATTTATCTTATGTATAATGCTATATTTTATATTTGTAATGAATATTTATAGTAGAATTTATCTTATGTATAATGCAATATTAAAAATGGATTAGTTATTAAACATTGAATTTAACCCTTTTAACTATTCTTCAAATAAAATAATAATAAATGTCCTAATTTAATCTAACTAGACCAAAGGAGATAATATTTTATTCATAAGGTTGTTTTTAGTCAAATTAAGCTTATCCAATAGAATTAGGACATGTGTTAGTGTAATTATAATAACATTGTTACCCTTAATTACCCTATTTACTTTTAACCATGGTAAATAAAATTAAAATGTTACCATTCACCAAAAATTATTTTCATGTTATTAAACCACATTTTAAATACTGATATTAACTGTATCTCTAAGATTTTTACAATTCAACTCACATAAGTTGTAAAATTATTTTTTATTCAAATTTTCAAATGCTCCTAGAAGGTGGGTAAATGACGACAAAAGTTTCAATAAAATTTAATATATCTAAACTTATTATAAAATGACTCCAATAGAATTACATTGAAAAAATATAGGTATTACGTATCTATTTTGACCTCAAATAAATTAAATCAATATATCTAAGTATTTAAATAAAAAGTCGGTGTTGAACAAAAATGCAGTGTTTTTCCTAGTCATAAAAAATTGAATGTTTTCAGAAAAATTCCAAAAATTCACCCTAATCTAATTTTGAAAATCCAAATCCAAAAATAAATTACATTTTGAAAATTAACATTTATAAAATTTCTAAAATTAGGTATTACTATTCATAACAGCTACATCGATTGGTCGTGGTGTGTTAATACTCCAAGTTACATACAAAGAAAGTTACTGCATTATTCAAATGGAAATGTACCATGGAAGCTTAGGATGTTACAGATGATAATAAAATTAGTAGGAAAATATGAATATGATGATTTATGAGTATACATAAAAGTGTCTAGTTTTTCAATAATTGAAGGTAAAAATTCACGAAAAACAATGGGATAATGCAATTATTTCCCATACCTTCATGGAAAAGAGTGAATATCCCAGATAATTTTTTCATTGGTATTCTGAATAATCCAATAGAAAAAATTTCATATGTGTTATAGTGACCACATAATAAATAATTCTGACTTCACCACCATTTCGTTGGTTTTATTTCATGATATTCTTAAAATAATACACATTAGAGAAGTTGTGAGGATAAATGGAGAACCATTATCAATTATATATTTAATAAATTTCCTATTTGTACCTAAAATATCTAGAATATAATATAACATGACACGAACAAAAAAATGAAATTCAATACAACCTATAACCCCCAAAATAATGACCAATACGAATGGAAAATCTAGGCAGTTTAGGATATACTAATAGATTACTCCATGTAATTTAATGTAATAGGGGATCAAAAAATTCTTATGATTTAATTATTATATAAAAATATATTACACTCAATATTTCAGATAGATCCATATGAATACCTCTATGGGAAGAGATATACAAAATCCAAATTCTGGGATGATGTTGGTTAACACACTCTTCAGGGACCTAAACTAGTTAAATAAATAGTGAACCTTTCAAGTCCATTCTACAACACATTTGAGTATCATGGTGTCATAAAAAATAACTCACCAAAAATCATCATTGAGGTCTATATTTTTAGGTTTGTGATAAATTTATCCTTCACATATATCCTTGGAAAAGAGTCAAGATGTTTTAGGAGAAGGGAAACATAATTCATATATACATTATGCATTTTTATATCATTGATCGCATTAGAGGAGTAATTTATCAACTATCACTCCCTACACACATTTATCATGTTCATGATGTGTTCCATATATCTTGTTTGATGATGTATATACTAGATTTGTCACATTTTTTATATATAGAAGTGGTATAGTTAGAGAATAAACTAACTTTTGAGGAACAACCAGTGAATATCTTAGACTGTAGAGCCAATATTCTATGAAAAGATAAATCTCACCCTATAAAAGTAATTTGGTGGAACCATAAGTATTAAAAATTAATATGGGATCCCAAAGATGCAATGAAATAAAAGTACCCTCATAGTGTTTCACCTTATCAAGTATAATAAAATTTCAAGGGTGAATTTTTTCAAGGAGGAATATTATAATGACCCATACATTTCTGAATTAAATTTCACTTCTATATATACACATCTATTATATATTATTATATAACTAACATAATAGAAGACAAAAATTTTATTAGAACACTGACATTTATACATGGATATAATATGACACTTGGAATAGTAACATGACTTTTAGGAATTGTTACCTAATCATTAGAATAGTATCATAACTATTGAAGTAGTAAAACAATATATTATATTATCTTAATAAAAAATAAAAATAACCCATATTAAAGAAAATTAATTCCTATTACCAAAAATGTTAGATACAATGAAATAATATAAATTTTTTTGGAATATATATATATATTAGTTTTTATTAAAATAGATTTCTATAATAAATAATTTTTTTTACAAAATCCACTTTAATAAAATGGTTTTTTAAATAATATAATTTAATTAAAATTATAATATAATTTTATGAAAATATAAGTTATCTTTATAATTATCAAAAATTTGGTGATGTCATAAAACCTATTGTTTTTTAAAATTAATGAAATTATATATATAATAAATTTTATATATTTGTAAAATTATTTTGATAAATTGGATATCATTTCCAGAATCATCACATTAAAAATTGTTTGGGTGATGTTTTTTAATTTTCATAAAATATAAAATATAGAGGTGAAATAATAAAATACCATATATGTAAAAATATTTTAAAATATAATATATAAATTAGTATTTTAGGAATCATGAATTTATATAGATATTTTATTGTTAATTTTAATATATAATCACAATAATCTTATTATTGAGTCGGAATATGGCTCAAATTTTTATTAAATAATTATTTATTCTGAAACACCCCACTCATCCCCTTATAAATACGACCATACATTTGCCATTTATTTTCAAAATAAAAACTCTGTAGATCATCCAAATTACCTAAAACAATATACCAAAAAATATCCTCATTTCTTATAATAATTTTTATACAAATTACCCAACTATGTAGCCCTAATGTTAGGCCTAAGAGTGAACATCCAAAAGAAGATGTATTACTCCTAACAAAATTAACTTAAAATATTATTTTTATACCTCCTAAAATATATTATATCCATGATAGTATAATAGAAAAATATTATTAATATACTTAAATAATACTATATTAATAAAATATCCATTATCTTACCTCTTCTAAATATATCCCAAAATGAAAACATTCTTCATATTATTGTATGTTCAGTGTCTCCACTAACAACATATTAGATTTGTTTATCAACTACTTAATTGATAGTAGAAATTCAAATATTCTTATTAAAACATATTTAATATATTTAATTTCTTTTCATATCCTTTATTGGATAAATTTTCAAAAAGCTAAATGATACCAAATAATGTTGTCATGGTCCGAAAAACCAATAACATAATCTAATTGTATAATGATAAAATTTATACTCAACAAAACATACCTGCATATAAATATGTATGGATATTTCTAAAACTTTAAACTACTTTTATGACACGAACATCATTTCATCACACTGATATAGTTATGGAACCATTTTGTAATATCTTTATTAATTATTTAAAAGCTGAGGGAACATTAGAATCATGACATCAAGAACCTATGGAAAATGAATATATAGGTGATATCTAAAAACATTATCATAATCTACTATAAAATAGAAATAATAAATGAAATTTACAAGATTTTTTTTACAAAAAACGCATTTAATATTTTTATTTTTATTATTTATAATGTTAGATGAATGTAAGGAATGATTTTAGGACTCGAGTTAGGGGATCTTCTTAACCACCATAACTACTTTTGAATAACACATTTTCTATATTTTACCCTCATTTAATTTATCCTATTAACAAATAATTATTCCATTATATATATATATTATATTTTTCTTACATATAATCCTTGTTTATACAACCTTTCTCTTTTTTTGGGATAATAAAAGTTAATCATGATCACATATCAGTTACTTCTTTGACCTGGCCAATTTAAAGGGAACTTGATTTTTTATTATATTGTTTCATGTGGAAATCTATTTAATGATTTTAACATTATATTTTCTTAAAAAAAATATTTTTTATGTTGAAACCCATTTGGTTTCATTTTTTCTTTTATGTAAATTATTATGCAATTAACCTCTTTGAAGACTGTTTATCGTTTCTCTTAAAACCCCACATAAGTGTTTCATTTAAAAACATAATTCTCCTATATTTTTACAAATTCACTTCACATGAACGTTATTTTAATGAAATATTCTTCCTTATTAATTTCTAAAAATATAATAATGTATAAATATCTTCTTTAAGAAGAATATTTATCACATTTCATTTTGTTACGCTCTAAGGAAAGATTATATAAACCATTTACTTTTTATGGGGTTTTTATATTTATTTCATAGGCATGAATCTCTTATGTGGGAGAAATATCCATGTACATTTTCGGAATGTGATTTTTTGGATTAAAATTATAATACCCCTAATGAATTGGGTAATATTTTAATTTCATGAGATAACATGAATAGTGTATACGTGGTTAACTTAGAACATTATATTATATGGACTTATCAGCGAGCCTTGAAAAATGCTTATGATTTCATGATTTATATTATTTGAAAATTTCAATGATTCCATGATCCTAGTAAATTTCATTATTCAATTAGTTATTTGTTATGAATATACATGATCCTTCTCTTTTATGTTATCATGATATTCATATTGTCTTATATGTATTACTAATCATCCGGATTTACTCTGATTATTCACATATTGGGATACATAACTCACCATTTTTACATTATGTATTTCCATTATGAATCCAATATTTTGATATAAGATTATCAGTGTTTATGAGAATGTTATTGTGATAAAATAATTTTTTTATGTTGATGTTTAATGTGACTAATCTCTCAATGACAGTAGCAATCTAGAATCTTGGGCTGTGTTTTATGGAATTTTACATTAAATATCATGAACTAAAATTTATAATATACTCATTTTACTATAAATTGGGTGATTAATTTAGATAATAAGAAAAATTAGTCATCCTAATGATGTTATAGGGCGAATGGGGATCCCCAGTGATGAGCCATGGTGAACTGGTTACCATAAAAGAAGGTTGGGAAAAGTGGTCACCCTAATGAATGTGTGGGAAAAGTGGAAACTATAGTGTTATACTTTTTAGGGGTATAGGAGTGTAGAAAAAATATATGGATCACTTGTAAGGTTTTCATTTATTATAGTCTTGGATAACTAGAGAATAATTGGTCTCCTATTATATTTTAATTGTATTCAACCATTAGGTGATTCAATTACCTTATTTTTAGGTTAATTCCATAGGTTTAAGGATTAATTAAGTTACCTGAAGTGGGTTTAGAGACATGGGTATATAGAGCATAATACCCATAGGTTTTCCCTATTCAAGTGTTTAAGTGTGTTAAATGTGGACTCGTAGTGTGTTATTAATAAGAGAATAACTGAACTTGGGAACATGAAGGTTGGGAACTTAGGTGGTTCAGTAAGGTGGTTATGGTACGGAGAACAAGCATCCTAATGAGGGATCTTTATAGTCAGTATGGTATTAAAATAGGGAATACATAACATGTGCATTTTATAGGTGAAGTACATCAATGTGATGTGGACTGGGTGACTTCACAAGGGTGCACATACTAGATAATTTTCATGGAATTCAACAAAAATTAATTATTAAGCTACAAAATCAAACATTCATAACTTTTGATCTAAGTTTTCCTATTAGTTACATTGGTTTTCAAATGAAATTCAGAAAAATTAAATATTCATTGATTTTAGTATTATTCCCCAAAACGTGTTTATGGGGCCTAGAACATCCTTGAAGAAACTTAAAGATATTTTTTATGGTTTTGATACCCATTTCCATCAACAATGAATGAAATACATGGTGTACTCCCATTGGGAGTTTCTCTCTACCACATCACTAGACTGGGAAACATTTTTAAAGAATATCAATCCCATAATGTGTGAGAAATCATGAATTACATGTATATTCCATTTGAGTCTTCTTCATATAGAAAGATACTATATATCCCTTTATTAGCATGAGTCTTTTGATCGATGATCATAACATGAATTCCAAAAAAAAGTGTGTAGAAGAAATTATTGGTGTTAATAGTGATGAAAATCCCAAAAAAAACTAATGGGACTAATAAGCAGATCTATTTCCCTACTTGGATAGTTTCATAGTGATATTCATGGATGAAATACTCATAAACTTTGGACTAGAGGATGTTCATATCATGAATTTTCATATTTTGCTATAGTTATGTTTTTATTTTCAATTGTAGATAAATATATTGAAGTGATAGTTCTAGAATAAATAAGTTTATATTTAAGGAATTTACCTTTAGAGGGTAGTATTATAGTCGATCCTATAAAGTATTAGGTTTTGAGGTCTTGCGAACCACCCATGATAGTAATTTATGTGTGTCATTTTATTAATCTATTCAGATATTACTGGAGATTTATAAAAATACTCTCTTTAATTTCATCCATGTGGAATGAATTTACCTGAAATGGAAATATTTTTAATTGGTATGAGAATTTATAAATTGATTTTGTGTATTTTAAGAAGACACTTACAAGATCCATATGTATATATATTCCAAATGAAGGAGTGTAGTATGATGTGTATTATAATACTATTAGGTATGGGCTAGGTTGTGTTTCGGTGCAGAGATTATTCATGTCTTATTATTGTATAATTAATCTAATTCCACGTGAGAATAACAATATTTCAATTTAAAAGGAGTTGAACGATATTATGATTTCCATTAAAATATAGAGACTAAATCTTATATGAAATATATTTGTAATATTCATGAATCATAATAGTCTTATATATATCTTTTAGTTGAGGGTCTCAATTTGAGATAGAGATGGTAGAATTAGTTTCTACAGGATAATGATTTTGAGTTATTAAATTCCTTAAGGAATAGGAATGTTGTGGTTTATTTTATTATCAATAAATCTCATGAATTGAAAATAATTAAAGAATTTAGTGAATTATTATCATTATAGTTGAATTATGTATAAGAAGAACAATATACCCACCATCAATCAATGGAGGTGGCATATATAATTTTCCTCCAAATAAAGGAGGCATGGATTATGTACATTGATTGTGTGGAATTTCATTACCATTATCTTTTAATGATTCACCGCATGGGTTCTAAGTATATAGAGATCACATAATACTCTTATAGTGATGGATTAAAATCCCAAATGAGATACATGATAATATATTATATGATGTTAAAAAAATTATATGGCTTGTACATATAAGAATGAAGAAAATATTCTAGGGCCACAATCACTAGTTTTGGTGACCATGTATACAGTAGAGTGTACTTGAGATCACTTCATTGAGAATCTCTAGTCTAGGGGATAAGGCTAAGCCCATAGATCCTTTATATTAGATCTAACCTCAGGAATTTTATAATGGAAATGGGGTATTATATCAATAATATTTTTGTGGCTGAATATCCATGTTCTGAAATGGTACAAAAAATAAAATGTGTGACCGTTGAAAGATTGACCATGTTATCTCACAAACTTCCCATTCATATTTTTTAATGGGGACTTATAAAATCGATATATAAATGGGATTTTGTAAGTTGAATGGGTTTAACATGGTTACTCTCATAAGTAATAATTGTTAATTCATGTATTGGTTCTATAGGAGCCTTCAGGAAGATTTTAGGTCCAAACTGCATTTGATTTTGTCATCCATCCCCATATAGATGTTCAGAATGAAAGGATTATTCTAGTTTTCAAGGATACATTTTTAGAATGAAAGACTTATTTTGGTAGTGGTGGGATGATCATATACCCATAATAGATTTTACATAAAATAATAGATAACACTCCACCATCTGTATGAAAACATTCTTGTAAATGTATGGAACATATTATAGTGTCACCCCTTACTGGTTGGGTATTGGTGATTCATCTCACAATGGTATTGAGATAGTGAATCCATTGGCGAAACATGTAACATTGATGTAGGAGTGTATGAGGATATCCTAGATCCATTTAATCCCCTGTACAAATAGATTATGGAGACTCATTTAGTTTTATGAGCGAGAGAATGTATTCCAAAATGTCTCACCGCATTGTGTAATGAAAATGAGTAGTCCGAATAGAAAGATAACTATGATGATCATTGGTACAATTTAGATTATGATATGAATATGTGCAGTTTTTATCACATTACATTACACTTGTAGTTTTACTAAGTGTTTAAGGTTTACCATATGTCATAGTTTATGCAATATGTTCATGATCTATCGAACATTATCGAATGGGGTGCACTGGATGTCATGAATGACATTATATTCATGTAGAACATAGTGGTTTCCATGAATTGAAGGAGAAGATTCTACATGGTCAAGAATTTTTATTGGTTCACATCCTATGTCAGGACATGTATATTCTAGAGAGCTCATGGGAATGTAGAAGTTAGTTTCCCTCCTAATAATCACACCTTTTTTACAAGAGTTTTGATTTTCCAAATGAAAATCCTTGAATATATAGTGGATTTTTCAACCCAATTTTTTAAATAAATTCCTTTTGAATATTTTTTTTAATAGTTTAAATGTATTAAATAATTTTATTCATATTTATTTCCAATTTTTCCCATTGATATATATATATATATATAATATTTTTTTTGACATGTTCATTTGAATAATTAATAACTCCAAAAAGAAGAACCATATAAAAATTTCAATGTCAGAGTTATAACCAAAACAAAATTATTTATATAGGAAGGGTCCAATTTTAATATTAGAGAATTTTTAACGCCTAGACCCTAGTTACCCAGAGTTAGTGGATGATTACATAACACTGGAATGATACAAGGAAATCATGTCCCGAAAGACCGAACAGTTTCGTAGCCTTATAAATACTAGATTAATTCATACGGTCAACATTTCAACATGAAAATAAAATCAACACGAAATAATTTCATTATAAACATACATGATTCCTAGATTATGCATTCAAGTCACTCATAAATTACTTATTCACATGATTGGAAATATAAAACATAGAAATGAGTGAGCTCAGATTCTTAGTAAGGATAACAAAATAGCAGAAACTTTCATAAATAAGCATAAACATTTAAGGCAATTTTTAACTAAAACAAAAGCCTTTTAAACTTGAACTTCAGCATAAATTTTCAAAAATAAAATGAAATAATTCCATTTACATATTCACATGGATATTCTACTAGTCTAATAATCACATGAAAAATCAATAACCACTTTCATAATGATGGAATGCATAATGCCAGACTATCATAAAAACATAGTCAAGGGCTTGTGCCAAGACTACAAATAAGATTTTGTCAAGGCCTTGTGCCAAGACACTAGTTTGTCCCATGAGACCTACCAATGCATCGATCAGCTATAGAGGGCTCCACCCATTACTTACTAAGTCCAATGCATTCCTCATATGAAAAGGTTGAAGCATAATCTGAACATTTGTATTAAAACTATCATACAAAATGTCAATATTGTAACCACAAACCATGAATGGTATAAAAATAGTACATCCACAGTCATGCATAACTCATTCAATAAAATATGGAAGATTGTATTGTAATAGATAAACCTCAATATAGAATAATTAATTACATTGACATAGATGAAAATATTCATCAAAACTATTTGAGACATATATTCTCCTTCTTCTTGAAAACATTTAAAAGTCTCACTATTTATTAAGAAGCCTTTTAAAATAGATTTTTGAATCAAAGTGTCCTATACCACTTTAGAAATTATAAAAGGAATTTTAATTTTAAAACTTTATTGTCCATATAAATAAATTCTTAAAACCATTTTTAAAACATGGACATTAATGAGAAAGACTTAGAATAATAAATATTTAAAACATTTTGAAATGATATTTTAGTTAGAGTTCCTAACCAAAATAGAGACATGAATACATATAATTGTGGTAATTAAAATATTGTAATATAATGAGGATAAAAGGATTCATGATATACTATGTCAATGCAAATTTTATACATCATATAAAAGTTATTTGGTGTATAACAACAAATAATTCCCAATGGAATGTAAATTGAGATGAAATCTCATATAAAGATTATATCCTTAGGATAAGGATAAATCAATGACATAATTATGAATGAAAAATATAAATACACTCAATTTGATTGGATGTTCAGTGCAAATCAATCAGAGGACAATCGCACATAATCATGTAAAAACAACACCAATGAATTGGATATTTAACTCAACAAATAGAGATTGAGTTAAAATTACTCTTATCAAGTTCATATCGTTGAATTCAGAATTTATAAACGGAGTGATTATGTGTATAAAAATTATATCCACAGAATGGGGAGTGGAAATTATGACATAAGCAAATTAATAGTGATTCCACATATAATCTTGGAGTAAAATAATCAATGAAGTATGTGTAAAGCCGAATGAGTAAAAATTGAAATTTCAAATTCCCTTATCGATCTGGTAACATACGAAACATACACCCATGAAAGAAGGATCTTAAAATTATGATGTAAATATCCATAAATGAGATTATATTACACAATGAATACAATCATGGGCATTACACACACCACATGCAATAAATAAGTGGTGAAAAATGGAAATCTCACGAAATTAAAAGTTAGATAAGAAACAACTTACATTGTACTTTTTCATTGGTCGAGGGTAGGTTAAACTCCTGTGTAATGGTGAAATAATTTTTTTTGAGTTATAACAAAATAATATACCTTAATATGATATCATATATGATCTTTTAACAATTATTTGTTAAAAATATCTTACTATTATCGTCATTTCGGGTGTTAATAGATTCGTTTTCCTTTATATTATACGTTATGTGAGCCATATATTTTTTATGGATGAGATGTATATTAATCATATCCAGAATGTTATCATGTCCCTAAGAATTATTTTTAATCATAAAATGAAATTTAGTCTTGAATGGATATGATTGGGAATGGATCTCATCGCATTCCTAGAGACGGTAATTCATACGTACGCACGAGCGATGATATCATTCTTTTGATATTAAAAGAATATATAATTGGAAATTATATCATATATACAAAATCATTATCATGTTATATTTTATTATTTACATGAATTACACATCATTATTATACCCATCCAAATAATAATGTTTTGAATAACAATTACATCACGATGTGGAGACGGTAATCCGTACGTATGCACATATGGTGACATGTCATTCAAAGGATGGATAGAATAATCAATATGATTGTACCATATTTATAATAACATCACAGTATATAAAAGATACTGGAGTTATTATTTAGAATGGAATTAACAAAGAAAGAAGAAGTGGAAGAAGAAAGGAACATGAAAGAGGGTGGTGAAATTATTACCTATTCTTCGGGTTCTTCATTTTGATTTGACCAAAAGGGCTCCTTAAGATGGCTTTCGGACCAAAGGAGGGAATCCAGGATGATGTGATGGATGTTTAGAAGATATTTCGGAAGGTTTTTCCGAGCCAAAATTCTTTGAAGGTATGAATTAGAGAGAAGGGGTAGTTCCCTTTTATAAGAGGGGTGAGGGGCACCTTAAGAAAAACTTAAAATATTATTTAATAATAAAATAAGATCCGTTTTCTAATGGATAAAAAGTGGATTATATAAATGATAATGTGGGGATGGGTCAAACAACACTCATCCAATAGGTTTTAGACAGGTTTGGTTCACTATATTAACCTTAACCTTTAGATTTAACTCTTAGTGAAATAGTTTGACCGTTACCATGTCTCTTTGTATTTTTATATTTCATGGTTAATAAACATGCTATATAATTAAAATAGAACCCCAAGTGGTTCATTAATGATACAACTATAAATATATAAGTCCTTTGGCCGAACCTAATGTTTTTAGGAATATAATGTCAATTAATAATATAATATTTGATTTAAAAACTCTTTTATGTCAATTTTTAGACTATTTGGTATTTTTATTTTTTTCTAAATTCATAACATCATTATTACATCGAAAAAAATTCAACTAACCAACCCTAATATGTCATACTATCCTATAAAATTAGTGGAATTCATAAAAAGTATCAAATTAAATTTATTTGGATATTTATAATATCAATTATTTTAATATTTCACTAATTAGGTAATTACCGCATCATCATTGTGTCATTAATAAATTAAATTATTCAACGTCTAAAAATATAAATAAAATACCATTATGTAGGAAATCTTTTTTTCTTTATAATAAATATTTATAGTCAAATTTATCTTATGTGAAACCCTATATTAAAATTTTTTAGTAATTAAACATTGATTTTAACTCTCTTAACTCTTTTTTGAATTAAATAATAATAAATGTCTAATCTAATCCATGTGGACAAAATAGGTTCATATTTTATTCTTAAGGTTGTTTTTGGTCAAATTATACTTATCCAAGAGAATTAGAACATGTGTTACGGTAATAATAATAGCATTATTACCCTTAATTACCCTATTTACTTTTAACTATGGTAATTAAAAATAAGAACTATTCAACAAAAATAATTTTTATCTTATTGAACCCCATTTTACTCTTTTATATTAACCGTTTCACTAGGATTTTCTAAATTCAACTCATATAAGCGGTAAAATTATGTTTTATGTGAATTTACAAATTCTCCTTGGAGGTGGGTAAAAGACTGTGAAATTTCAATAAAATTTTATATATCTATTATTATCACAAAATGACTTCAATGAATTACATTGAAATTATATGGGTATTATGTATCTATTTTGACCAAAAATATATTTAAATAAAATAAATAATTATTAAAAAAATGGTTTTAAACTATATCTTAGTGTTTTTACTATTCATCAAAAATTAAATGTTTTTAGAAACATACCAAAAATTCACCCTATGATAATTTTGATATTATGAATTGAAAAATGAAGTCTATTGTACCAAATTAAAAACATATAAATTGCATTTATTTGTTTAAAATTAATTCCCGGTGTTAAAACCAAAAAGTGTATTTTTATGAGATAATAACTACCAAAAGATTGACATTTTTTTATGTCCAATTTCAAAGTGAAATTACTTCCAAAGACCCAGATTGGATTAAATGGTAAAAATATAATCTAATTATACATTAAAACTATTAATATTTATAGTTGAACACTATAAATTAATTTGATTAAAAAAGTTGATTTCAGTTAAAATATATTATTTTTCACTGTTCAAAAAAATATGAAAGTTATCAGAAAAACAGAAAAAATTTATTGATACTAGATTATTATGTCCCAATACCAAATAAGAAGTTTATTTTTTCAAATTGAATATATAAAAGTTTCAAATATTGGTTTTAAAAAAGGTTCACTATTAAAAAGCGGTAAAATTTCATTATTTGAAAAATACTTCTTTTATCTGAAAAAAATTAAATTGTCCTTACATTATGACTATTAAACTCATAATATGGATTCTAAATTTATAAGGGTTATATAAAGTTCAAAATAATGTTAATACTATTCATAACAACTTTTGAATGGCTAGTTTGGTAAGTCGTGGTGCGCTTGAACTTGATGTTGTGTGTAGTGTAATTTATTGAATAACATTGAAGAACTAACGTACTATGAAATCTTGGGGTGTTACAACATTAGCCCATGGAAAAATATCTAATGGGATTTCATTTAAATCATGGAAAAGATTAATTATTTTCAAATAAAAAATAATTAATTATAGTCATAATGTTATAGAAAATAATATAGATAATTCTTGGGGTTTATAGGAAAAAAGTATTTTTTTAAGGAAGTTAACATGTAATGTTAGTGGAAATAAATGTGAGATTATGTGGGTATTTTTAATGATATTGGTGGTGGGGGTTAGGAATATATTTCTTTTAAATATTATTTCCCCCGCAATAGATGTCTATTCTATAGGTTCACAATGAAATCATTTATCCCTTTTCATTTCATTGGTTAATACCCTATGAAGAATTCTGTAGAAGCAACATGAATTAATATCAGTCTTATGATTCATGGATATATTCATTGTAGTTTTACCAATGTTGGTATAAATTGGAATTATAATTCCTGAATTGATAGTGATTTATCATTTTAGTAGGATATTTTATCATTTTCCGTAAACTCATTCTTTGAAAGTTTGAATTATTTCCCTTAAGAAATATCTATTTATAAGGTGAGAAATTATTTGGTTTTTAGAACAAAATCAAATATCTGTCGAAAATATTTCTTATTAAATGAAATATATTCTTCCATTCCCTGTTGAATTGAAAAATGAATTCTTTACTATAATTATTTATATTTCCTATTTTCAATTACCTGATGAATAACTTATTACATGGAATTGACATGGAGATGATATATTATTAGAAAACCATTTGAAAAAATACATGCTCCAAAATGAAATTTATTTTTTCAATTTACATAAATATTCGATTGAGTAATTTTCTATCAATCATTAAATCATACCTCATTTCATTTTCTACAACATTCAATGAACATGGGAACTTATCGAGTTTTAGTGGAAGAATGTACCATTAACCCCAATTCTTTTATTTCTTATTCCATGTTCTTCTATTAATGGTTTTATCATACTTAAATGGTTGATAAATACATGATATTCATAAATTGGGGATTTCATGAAGAAACAAGTAAAAATGTGGTTTCTAGTAAGGTTTTGGTAATAATTTTGATTGGGGGGAACACTAGAGAAGAATATAATGACGATGGGTAACTATTTAATCTCCAACAAGGAAAATTGGTTGTTCATGGGGTGTCAGACTAGGGTGAAATTGGATTAACAACATTAGGTGAGGTATAATATTGTCTTGGGATTGAAAAATTCAAAAATATACCAATTTTAGATCTTTAAAATGTGACTAAACATTATTAGTCCTCTTTGTAATGAATCATATATCTTTATAGTTATGGTTCTAGGGTTTTAATTTTTTATTGAATATCTCATCTATTGTAACATCTGGTCACATGTCATGTATCTTGAGAAATTTTCCATCAATGTGTACCTGAGTACATACCTGGTCAATTACTTGAACGAACACACTATTTTGGGGCTTGACATTGGAAGCACTTCCATTATTTGATCAAGTAATTCAGAGAGTCCATACACCATGTGAATGAAGAAAATTACATGTATTTTAGTCACATTTATAGAACCCTCATGGTAGTAAATTATTTGAATTTATAGTGGTCCCACAATCTATGAATTCTATTAGACAAACCATGTTTGTGAACCACATATATATTGGACAGTGGGAGGACACGCTTGACTACTCAAATCATCCCACATACCATGTACTTGTGATTAAATGGCGTGTACCATACCATCATTGGAATATTTCATAACTTCTATATCATTACTCAAAATTAGACATTTGAATATCCAAATTTGTGATTTTTTCACATATAATGAAATGTTTAGTTCCAATATTCCCTCATGGGATTATTCCACGGGTTTTCCTATAGATAAATTTTCTAAGATTTGTAGTGATGGATTCAGTAACTGAGTGAGGTGGTTGGTGCATACATGGGGTCGTTAACCATTGATTAAGTACTAGTTATAGGTTATTAGTAATCTGTGTACTTTTTAGAGCAGGTATACCCCAGAAATAATCGTCAATATATTTGGTAACCCACCCAATTAATGAACATACCACATGATGATGCATGTATCCTTCATAGGGATCGTAACTTCAAGAAAACATTGAACTCTTTAATAACCTAGGAGTCCCCCTATACTACTATAGATGGCATATTTGTATATTAAAAAGATTAAAAGGTAGATTTATGATGTTGGTCACATCGTTTAATTTTGAAACATGACTTTTATTGAGCTATGCTATAGATATTGAGGACCTAATATATCTTTGTTACCATTTTCTCTAAAAGAGTATCATGGTATCTATTATATTATGTTTTATTAATATATTATATTAACTTATTCTATTTGATATATCTTTATTGGTATATTAATACTCACCATTGCATGGGTATCACAACCAAATGTGTTTAATCTAAATTGATGATGTATTATTTTGAATTTACCTCAGTGGATGTGGTACTAGTAAGCCTACTATGTATCGAATATTTGTGAATCTTACTATTGGTGGAAAACAATTTGATCTTGGTGTGAAATTGAGTATTTTTATCCGGGTAGTTCAAGGTTGGACTTTACCATGGTATATTGGTTGTTATGTTTTCACTTTCCTTAATGTTTTTTGTTCTCTTTTACTTTTGGGTCATTCGATGTGTTACATGAATTTTTAAAAACTATTGATTATTTATAAATTTTAAATATATATATATATATATTACTCTAGATATTAGTGTTTTTATATATGATATATAGTCTAAGGAGTCCTATTTGGGTTGAATTCCTTCTTGGTGCTAGTCAGTTTCCTTTAACATATATGAGGGGGGATTGACATGTAATTATTTAGTTAATATTGGGCCATTTGGGATCCCAGTTTCTTGGATCATGTGAATAAAAATAATAATGTATATGGATTCATCTATTTTATAAATTTTATTTAATATTTTGTATAATATTTAAATAAACATATAAAAAATTATCAATTTGATGAAAAATGATATGAAAATTTCTCCCTAGTATTTGACAAAAATTGTCAGTTAGATCATTGAAATTTTTATTCCCTATGATCAAATTATTCATATTTTTATGTTTTTATATATTATATTAAACGATTCAAAATATAATATATTTTATCTAGGAAAAAATTATTAATAACACATGAAATATAAGTTATATAGAGTAATAATCAATGAATCCTACCACATTACATGTTATCAAGGGTCCTACCTAGTCCTAGATGATATCCTTATTAAATAGTAGCTACCTATTTTTGAGAATATATTTAATATTCCTAGTGTAAACCAAACATCCAGAATAGTAATACTCCACATCCGAATTTAATTGGTAATTTCTATTTCATAATTTGATACTCAATTATTTTTTTACATTTACCCTTAGTGGGTTTAGGATCTGAAAGGCTCTTAAAACTGTAAAATTTCACAAACTAAGAGGCCTAGTCATAATATTTATATTCAATATCAATTTCAATATATTTTCAACTAACCTATGAAAATAATATTATCTGATTGTTTTTATTTTTCTTTAATTTAACATACATCCACTTTCATTTCTATTATTTTTTTAGTTTTTAAACTCTTTATTTGTATTTATATTTTTGTTAGTGGGTTCTCCCACTTCATTTTTATCACTTCAGAAATTATAATATGAGCCTCAATGATAAATATTATTATTATCCTAAATCAATTCAAAAAAATTAGTGATAAATTAATTATTTTTTTAATTTCAATTACATAAATGTTTATGAATAGTTACATCCTCAATGAATTTAACATTATTATTATTATTATCCATCTTCTTAAACATATTATTTTGATAGTGATAATAAAAAAAATTTAATTTTAAACCATGAAATATTTTATTTTATACTCTCTCACCAAAATTTTAAATATTTTCCCTTTCATTTTTATCTAGTAATATATTCTATATAATTTAAATTGCTTCAAGATTTCATTCTTTTTAAACCAAGACTTATATATTTTCATGTTCAAATTTTTCCATAGAAACTATGATTCAACACATGTCTTCTTGTGGAAATTTATTACATCTAAAAAAACATTATGGTATTATATTTAATAAAACATAGTCAATCGTTCTCCAAAAACCATAAATTAATTAATTAATTCGCTGTATTTTTTATAGACTATATTGGGGATTATATTCATAATAGATTCCATTCCTCCAAAAATAATATAAGAAATTCCAATTACTATATTAAATAAATTTATAAAATAATAATTTTGGGATATATTTTCCAATTTACTCCATACTATATCCTTTATATATCTTAAACAAGTATATTTCTTGACATTTTCTTAACACAAACATATCACAAGTCATTCGAGTAAATTAATTGATAAGAATTCAAATCCCTTAAATATAGTGGATATTGATGAACCTATATGATTTATAGAGAATAAAGTGGATATAATAACTCATTATAGAAGAAATTTTCAATATAGTTTTGATATTTATATTTTGCAATGTACAATTCAAAAAAAATACTATTTTTTGTTATCATGGTGTTTAGATACCTTATAAAATGGGAGTGTTCTATGGATAAATTATTAGTCCAATAATTCATGTGTTTTTTATTAATAAATTTTATATTTATTATAGACATGTTCATGGATTGAATGAATGTTATTGTAAAGATCCTAGCCCTAGTATCCCAGAGTTAGTGGATACTTTTTTACATTGAAATAATATACAAGGAATCAAATCCCAAAGGACGGACGAGTTTAATAGTCTTGGTAATCTAGATACATTATTTAATCTCATATTAAAATTTAAAATAATAATAGCTATTATAACATTATTCAATTTATTATATCCTTATATATCAATTAAAAAAAACTTCCCGATATCACAAAATACAAAACATAAGAAGGGGGAGAGATCTATTTCTCAGTAAGGGTATGAGTATATTGGACGATATCATGGATGGATAAGTCATAATCATTATATCAAGGAAAATAACTAAAACAAAGTCCATTAAATAATTTAATTGAGCATAATTTGTAAGAATATTTGATTATGACATATTTCAAAATAAATAATCACGAGTGCTTACATAACCATGGATATTCTAGCTAATAAAATATAAATTAGTAAAATCAATTAATAATTTCATAATGAAGCAATTTATAAATAGAGAAATCATAAACATAAAATCAAGGATATATTCTAAGACATATTATATAAATTTCTATGGATTTTTTCAAATACCCATGCTAGTTTGTCTGATGAGACCTATTGATTCATCGAGGGGATATAGAAGGCCCCACCCATCACATATTATGTCCAACGAATTCCTCATATAAAATGGGTGAAATGTAATAAAAACGAAATTGGAATTGAAAAACTAGCATAAGAAATGATAATAATTTTATAGTCAATAAACAAAACCAAATTAAACATTCATATTAGATATAAGAATATGAAATGTTTATAATTTCCCTAATTAATAAACGTAATTAAACACCATGTAGAGTAATATGGGGAATGATATCAAAATAGTACATCCCCTGTAAAACTAATCGTATGAATTATAGATAAAGAATAAATATGGTATCATTAAAAAATATATCCAATGGAGGATAACTAAAATGATTGTGGTTGTCATTGATAAATAGGAATACAATAAAATATCATTAAAAAATCTGGGGTAAAATATCCATTTTTCATTGAAAATATATTTTAAAAAGAAATAAATTTCAAGAATACTAGTAAAAACATTTTTTAATTGATAATAATGTAAACTTTTAAAATAATCTCCAAAACAATTAAAGATAGTAATTCTGTACATTCTGTATAACTTAAATAACATTCTTTTAACACTTTTTTAAAAAGACAAAAAATTATCTCATTTGAAAAATTATTGGAAGATTCTATTCCAATTAATAATAATTATAAAAATGGGAAAAATATATTTAATAAATTATTTTAATAATGTGAAAAAATTTAAAATATTTTTTGAAAAGATGGATATGGAAGAAAAATGAATCTTGATCGAAGAGAGAATTAAAGTGTTGTTTTCATGAAACAATTTTCTCAATTATTTTAAGGAATGATGAGAGAAAAAAATGTACTATTATATAAAAATATTTTGAATATCCTAAAGAGAATAATATTTATGACTTCTTTGAGTGTTATTTCATATGATCATCAGAGGAAAATTAATTATAAACAATCCTGATAAACAATGAGATTATAAAATAAACCCATACCGCTTGGGTAGATTTTGAAAACTTTCCTCCATAACATCAAATGAATATTTAAATGGAATTAATGAAAACTTATTCATGATATAACATATCATTGGGAAAATATATACACCACACGAAACAACTAATTTGTGAGTATTTTATACATCCCAAAAAGTAAAAGTTAGATGAGAAATCCATACCTTAAGCCTAATTTCCATCAACCAAGTTTTAACCTCATATTTAATAAATATTGATTTTTATAAATATATATAATATCTATAATAATATAATTAATTAAATATATAATTTACTTACATTTTTGACCTATTTATTAACAATTTTTTTTAAAAATAACTATTATGGTTGATAATTACTCTATATTTCTTGTATTTTTTTTGGTTCGGTAGTTTCAATCATTTATGTTTGATAATTCTTAAATAATATCTATAATTTTATCAATGATATAAAAATCATACATAATCATTATATATGTATTTATTCTAGTACATAAAAGTTTGAGATAGGAAAATGAGTTATACCATTCATAGAGAAGGTTGGTTGTATGTCTGTAAGAATTTTATTTCTATTTTATAATTTATAGAACAAGAAAAGTAAATAATATTTCACCATTAAATAGTGATTATTAAATCATATTTATCATATTTATTTATTAAATATATCTTTATTACAATATATGTAAAAATAAAATGAAAAATGATTAGCATCGCTTCGTTGGGGTGGTAGAACACATGTACGCCTTAGCAATATTACCATTTTACACTTAATTGAAAGGGTAAATGTTATATTTGATATTATAATTATATAATTATATAAATCTATTAAATATAATATACATATGAGTAATCCATCATTATATCTATCCATGATATATGGTGATGGGAAAAAATTTCATCAGTTCACGAGATGGTAGTTCACTTTATACACAATCGACGACATTGTTTCCAATTTGATGGAAGAGTATCTAGATATTGGTTATGAAATTAACATAAAAACAAATGATTATATGGGAGATACTGTTATTATTATTTTACCATATTTGGATAATATTTTAAGGAGTTAAATAAATAAGAATAATGTAATCCCGTCATTAGAATATTTACCCCTTCATCAAAAAACCTCTTTCATTTTATACCTATATCCTTCTTATATTTCATTTTTGATAAATACATTAACTCAATGATGTGGGTAGGGATGTTAGTAATATATTTGGGTGGGATTTTAAAAATGGAATTTTGAAAAATAAAATGTGATGCCCATTTTTTCCACATGCTACAAGGCTCCAAAATTTACCATTATTAAACCATGAATGAGATAAGGATAAATTATTCCATCCAAAAGAAATTATTAAATTTTTTGTTCATTTTAACCCTAATAATTTTAGTCTAACCCCTAATAAACCTAATTTAAATTAAACAACAATAAATAATATTTTATGTTTTCACTATGGCCAAAAATTATGTTGACCTTAATAAATAATATATATAATGATGATTAAAAAATGGAATCAATTTTTCCAAATTCCATTCACCTAAGTGAAAAAAAATTTAAATTAATCCCACAAATGTGCTGAAAATTCAGTTCTCCAAAGGGAAAATTATCATATCTATATAATCTTTTATCCTCAAAAATAAAAATAAACATGATTTCAATGACCTATATTGTATCGATTATTAAATTGTTGAAATAAAACTAATTTCAAAATAATTTTACATGAAAATGGAAGTTTTTAAATTTTTAGATTAAAATATTGTTTTCAATAAAAAATATTGTTTTTCAAATTCATTGAAAAATTAATATTTTAATAAGATTATAAAAAACTAAATCTATGATATTTTTGACATGGTGACTTAAAAAATGAAACTAATTTTGAAAAATAAATTCTATAAAAGTGGTAAAATTTACATTAATGTATGCATGAAAAGCTTTATGAAACCGTCTTTTAGAAAAATATCGTTTTTCAGAAAACATTTCTTTTTAATTCAAATGATACTTTTTTTATTTATAATAAAAATATTACTATTTTATTTATTTTATTAATGTGTAAACCATATATGGTTCTCAAATTAATTTTCATTATTCATACATTCCAATTTAATGGCTATGTTATAATGTTATATTATTTTTGTGTTCTTTTAGACTTAGGGTTGCATGTATCGTATGCTATTGAAGTGATTAAATTTAATGAAATATATTTCACATTTAGTATAAGCTTGATGTTTATTGTCAAAAATAATACTCAACACAATGTTAGTATTTTAAAACATGGGGTTTTATATTCTTCAATCCTTTAATAAATTCAATCATCACAATTTGAGCATGTGATCATAAATTAATGATTTTTCATCTAAATATACCTTTTTTTGAAAATCTAAATTTTAATAATATGATTAGAAAACTTCCTCTTAAAATAGGGGGATATAAATATAAAAGGTCATATAAAACAAAAAAAACTAGCATTCATAGAGGTTAAAATTGGTGGGAAGAAAGATATATACATTGATGAAAATTGTAATGCCTAAATAATGATAGAGGATTATAGAGATCATGTATTATAAGAAAATGAATGACCATGAGAATGATAAAAGAAAAAAAACCAAAAGTATTTAATTATTCAAAAAAAAAATCAGTTCATTATATGTAATGGTAATAAGATAATATTTTTTGCTTCAATAAATTTTTATAATAGTTGAGGTATTATATTACTTTGAAAATATAGAATTATTGGAAATATACATACTTGATAACATTATATTCTCATAAGTAAAATTTCATCCTTTAGTTAGGATAGATCAATTTTAACATTATTTAATGTTTTCAGAAATGAATATCCAACATGATTTTGAATACCTGAATCTCTAAAAAATACTTTTAATGGAACATAATATCCATAAAAGAGTGAAAGTAATTTTTTATGTCCCAACAAAATTACCAAATTCAAAATGGTTTGAATGAGTTATCCAAATCAGTTTTTTTAATCTTTAAACCTCAATAGTAACACAAACATTTCAACTTAACCCATTACAGAAGTATCTATTATCAAAATAATTTAAGTAAAAGGAATTTCCTACTAACTTTTAAATATAATCACAATTATAGATCAAATAGAAAATATGAAAATGACCTTGAATGATTTTTTCAACATCGTTAACATATATGAATTTTCAATTATAAGGATGGACTAATCCGTGATGTTTCTACAAATGGATTACTTGACCAAAAAAGTTTTTATCATTATCTGATTGAGGGTGAGTAGTATTGGACTGGAAACTTGAAAAAAATGGATTCCACCCTTATTAATCACTCTCTTATTGAGGCTCACATTCAACAAAACACCTATGGATGCAAAATTTAAAGACTTGGTATTTTCTTATTCTATAAATTTTCCATTTTCATGAAGTATAGAGAAGATGCTAATAACCATTTTTGAGCACTAAGGTGGTATCTTCTCTTTGGATGGTAGTACAATAGACATGTGGTCTCCAAATACTGTGCTATAGTTCTATCTGAGGATTTATTAATACCATTTCTAATCTCAGTCCTTCCGTGCAGGTAAATGTTCTCTTTCATGTGTCCTATTCTGAGACAATTCACTACATCTGGAGCATCAAGAATGTAGTGATTTATAGAAGGTCCTAATTCAATACTGATCGAGGGTTGGCTTCCTTTATCGCTGGAGTTCATGCTTCAAATTCCCTTCATTAGAAAAAATGTACAAATTCAGTTAAAGACTGGTTGATCCTTCAGCGTCTGTACATAGTTGGTAAAATTCCTATATCTTGATAGACTATGGATGTCTTCCGTACACCCCCTTTTGTAGGTTGGATTAAGTGAATCACCGATGAAGATTTTTGAGAAAATGCAGTCCCTTATGATTATGGAGACACATTTAGGGATGAGAATGGGTATGTAATTGAATTATTGTACATCTCTTTTGGAAATATCACATCACATAAATTAGATATGATGTGTCTTATAATGTAATTTTATACTACTCTCAAAAAAAATTGAATAGCGTATGGTTTGAATGTGATTACACCACACTTATTCAAGTTGTCAGAGAGGGTCAGAGGCATCTTTCTTGGAGGATAGTAGCTAAATGGGTAAATTTACATAACATGCTAGCATATTTGAACTATTCTATAAATCATTATTATAAGTAGTAAAAAAATATTGGGCATGGTATGGAGAACAAAGGGGTGATTGAGGAAGGATTCCAACACATCACCACTTTTTCTGACAACATGGATTCTATTTTCCTATGAGAGAAATATAAAATTACATTGTTTCACCTCATATAATCATTCCATATTTTAATAAAAGGTCCTAAATGACAATTTTTATTTAAAAAAATAGGCTATTGGTATGAACATTAACCTCATTTATCATAAGTTGTGGGTTCAACCATCGCAGCCTCACCAGAAGAACTAGGTTTTTACAAGACATGTGAGTTGTAATTTTATCAAAATTATTTTTCTATAATTCCTATAATATTAAAAAAAATTAATAACCCATAATTATAATAATATAAAGGATATGATAAAACCTAATGGTTATCAATACCATAAAAGATAATTTAACAAAATTTGACTTTTCCACTAAGACATATAAAAAATAATGGACTATATCACTATAAATGTTTCCCAAAATATCCTAACTCGTGATAAAAAACCCATCAAATAAAACCTTAAAAGGGATGTCTGAGAACATTAACTTATGATAGCTTAATGTCATAATACTGTGAACATATCCATAACTCTTATGTTAATGAATACTTATTTTCTTCCAAAATTAACACATCCTTATAAGTTTCATGATTTCTATAAAAAATGTCATTGGTAAAAATACATTTAAAACATAATTATTCAATCCAAATCCACAAGATCATTAATCATTCCACTTTAGATATATTGATATCATAATATTTACCATGACGCTTTTTCTTCATCTTATGTATATTCCCTTGACATTTGGGGTATTCGTTTTCATTGTGACACATCTCTATGTAGTTCAAACACTTAGCATTAATTTTTTTTTCATACACTTTAATTTACATACCTTATTTCATTTCTCTTTAAAACATGGAAAATAATACCATTCCTTTCATGAATGTAAAAATATACTTTTACCACAATTATCGCATGTGAAAAATCATTCTTTATTTCACTCCCCTTATCTTTTTCCCCTATTGTCCTCTTATTCTCCTCATTTCCTTAAAATACATGAGACATGAATAATTACATATCAATTTTGATATAAAATTATTCTATATCATTATGTGATAATACTATTATATAGAGTAGTTCCCATCAAAGAGTTGGATTGATCCCATAAAATAAATGACTAATATTACTCTTTAGATTACTTACATTGTATGTATAATTAGTTGATAACCATGTATATTTGGCTTCATAATTAGCAACATCTACATATTATTTTAATCATAGACTCGTGATTTATCTATCTATATTTACTCATTCATTTTAAGGAAAATATATTTTCAATAAGAGTACCTTTAAATAACCCCACTCCATATTTTTTTCTAATTCATCATAAATATTTTTATCAAATGACCTCCATTTGATCCAGATCTCTTGGGAGATGAAAAAATGCAATGAAAACCTTCTCTAATTCATTAATTATCAAACTAATAAATATCTCCTCTAAGGAACATATTTATTGTTTAGATGAATATGGATTAGTAGTTCCATAGAATGATGGTGGTTTATTATGCATGAATCAGTCTAACATTGTTACACTACACTATGGATTATAAAGGCTCCACCATATAGGAAATGTTATTATACATGACCTGAGTAAGATACCCTAGTATAGTTATAATTTGATCAATTATAGCTGCAGTTCACACTCTAACTTCATTATCTTTCCCATAAAGAAAATCCCTATATGAATTATGGTAATTCATTTGGTCTTTTTTGCATATATGGTGCACCACTACCAAAAAATGGTAGACACTATATTAGATCATAACTTTATGAAACATAATGTATAATCCCAGAACTGGTGAAACACATAACATAAATTAAAGATTTTTCACATAACTACTATCATAATTCCAAAAAAAATTATTCAAATTTTCAAATTATAAAAATATTTTCATATCCTTAATATTGTTTGGTTAAGAAAATTGTAATTATCCCAAGAATATCCCTTAGGTTTCTCAAACCATGTTCTCATTAAGGCCCATTTTTATGCACTAGGTGATGATTGAGTTAATTCCCAATGCACCCTCTTATAAGTTATTACCCCTAGGTACAACAATTCTAGAACCACATCTACTAGTAGTATCTAGGTGTTTATGAATTTCATGGAAAACCCAAAAAAATATTTTCATCAACAAAACATTAGGATGTTATTAAATATTTATACAAAAAGTATATCATAGGGTTATGTTCTATAATCTATATTTTAGTTAATCTATTTACAAATATTTTACTAAACTTTTTCATATACCATTTGTAATGTCTACAACCCTCGTATCCTGTAGTCATTGGTTACATTATTAAATTTTCAAAGGATATAAGTAATTACATCTTGAGGGACTAAATATTTTATTAGTATCAGTAATATAGATAAATACTTGAATCTCATATTACAATTTAAAATGAAAAATACATCATAATATTTTTTCCCATAAAATTATTAAAATTATAAAATTCATACATATCAATCATAAAACACTTCATGTCATCCTGGGAAAAGGTAACATAAAAAAGGGGCGTGTAGTAATGCTCATTAAGGATATGCGTATAACATAATCTATCAAAAAATACATAAATAATAATAAATATTGGAAGTTAAGTAATTGAAAACCATTTCATTCAATCAATTACCTGAGAATAATGTGGACGAATAAATAATGGTCAAATAATTTCATATAAATAATCACATGAGTTTGAAACATAACCATTTATATTCTAACTATTTGAATAATAACATGGGATATTAATAAATAATATCATTTTAAGGTAATTAATAATTTTGTATATCATTACCACATCATTAAGGCCACATGCCAAGATATCATACATTAATGGGTTATGAATCTACTAAATAACCAAGTAAAATTATCACATAATACCTACAGATTCATGAAGGAGATATAACAGACCCCTCCCACCACATATTAATTCCAATGCATTCTTCATGTGAAAGGTTAGAAAAAAATCACATAAATATTAATATTGAAAAATATCATGATAAATTAAAATATTTTTCAAAATCAATAAACCTAATGAATATAAATATTTATATTAGAAACTATCTTATGAAATGTTAATAATTTCACAAATCAACGTAGTAAAAAACCATCCCGATTAATATGGTAAATTCTATAAAAATAGTACATCCCCACTCAAAAAGATCATAAAAATCCAGATAAATTTTAAGGATGGTATTTCTACAACATATTTATAATGGATCACATGTAAAATGTTTGTTTTTGTTACTGATAAATAGAAATTCCATTAATGATCATCAAAGATATTTTTGAGGAATATATCATTTTATCATTGAAAAAAAAAATTTAAATGGAAAAAATTCTAGGATACTATGCATTTTTTTATAAAAAAATTAATCCTGTAAAATTTTAAATGAATCCTCAAAACAACTAAAGTGGGTAAAATATGTACATGTCGTATAAGTTATAAAACATTCTTTTCACACTATTTTAAAATGTTTAATAAGAACCTCATTTTAAAAATAAAAATATTATTTTTTTAAAGTCAATATTGTTCAAAATTATCTTTAATAAATAATTCTGATAATGTTAAAAACATTTTTGAAAACATTTTTAGAAAACTTATATATGGAAGGAAAAATATTTTCAACTAAAGAGAGAAATAAAGATAGGTTTTCTTGAAAACAATTTTTCAATAATTTAAGTACCAATTAGTGGAAAACTATATTATTACTTAAAATGTTCATGAATATCCTAAAGATAATAATATTCATGAGTTTCTTGAGTGATATATCATAAGATCACCATCTTAAATTTATTCATAAAGAATCGTGAAAAACTATGAGATTATAAAAAAACCATACAGCTTGGGTAAATTTTCAATTATAACCCCCATAATGTCAAATTAATCATTAAATACCATGAATGAAAAAATATTCATGATATTACATATCAAAGTGGCACTATATGTACCAGAAATAACAAATTGGTGAATATGGAATACGTCCCACAAAAGTAAAAGTGTGACGAGTAACCCATAACTCAGGCTTGATTTCCATCATCCATGTTTGAACTTATAATATAATAAATACACATTTACTATACATATATTATATAACCACGATAATATATTTTATAAAATATATTACTTACATATAGGAAATTGTGTCCCGTTTAATAACAATTATTTGTAAAAATGACCGTTTCTGATGATAATTACTCTGTTTTTCATATATTTTTGGTTTGATAGTTTCAGTATTTTATCTTTGATTATGGTTTAATGATATATATAAGATTAATCATGATATTAAAAACATATATAATAATTATATAAGTATTTATAGCCGTCAATAATGTTATAAATGGGAAAATGAGTTACATTCTTCATGGAGATGGTAGTCCGCATATACACAGAAACACTTTTCTATTTTATAATGGATGGAATGAAAACTATAAATAATATTCCACCCTTAAAAGACATTATTATATTATATAGATCATATATATTCATTAAATATATCATTATTACCATCTCTGTAAAATTAAAATTAAATTTTTTTTCACATCGCTTCATGGAGGTGGTAGTCCACATGTATGCATATGTGATGTTATCATTTTACAAAAGATTTGATGGTTATTAGATATATGTGATTATTATTACATAATTATATAAATTTCATAAATAATATATATATATATATATATATATGTTAAAACTATCATTATTTCCATCCTTGATAGGTGGTGATGAAAAACGAATTACATCAGTTTTAGAGGTGGTAGTTCACCAAAGACATGATCGGAATTTTTGATTCCCATTTGATGGAAGAGGAGCTATATATTTTTTATTACATTAATATAGTAACATATAATTATATATAATATTCTAGTGTTAATATTTTATCATATTTGGATATAATTTCAAGGGGTTAAATGAATAAATAAAAAAAGATGCATAGATAGTAACTTTGGCCCTTATTGAGACAAACTCTTCAGGTTTGTACCACTTATATTATTTTATAAATGTCCAAACAATATAATTTTCACAATTTCATTATTCCTATTCATACACACCAATAAAAAATTATTATAATTATTATTATTAGGGTAAACTATTTTATGGTACTTTTATACTTGGGTTATTGTGTGTCACAATCTATCAAAGAGATTAAATTCAAAGAAATATATTTCTCATTCTTCATTTAAGCTCGGTTTTTTCATGTCGCATACATTATTAAAATCATTAGTCTTATTTCAAAATCTAATGGTGTTACATTCACCCATCCTTCAATAAATTGAGACCATGAAATTTAAAAATTATACTACAAAATAAAGGGGTTTTCATCTAAAAATGCATTTGTTTAAGACCCACATCATAAAAAAGTTGACAAAACATCCTATTTAAATAGGTAAAGGGTTATAAAAATGGTCATCTGAAATAACACATAAGTTGGTTTATAATTAAGATAACATTGGTGGGAAGTGATGATTAGTACATTGAAGAAATTAATAATCTCAAAATATTATTTGAGGGTGATAGAGATCATTTTTCATAAGAAAATGATTGATTATGGAAAAGATAAAAACCTCTAAACCATAAATATGGGATGAGTGAAAAAGATTATAGGGTCATCATAAATGATGTTAATTGGATAATATTTCTGGTTAAATATCCTTTTATTGTAGTTAAGGGATTATTTTTCTATCAAGATAGAGAACCCTAGAAAATATTCTCGATAAAGTTCAATTTTCATATGTATAATTTTAGTATTTGGTCTGCTTCGATCAATTTAGACTTAATTTCATACTCAAATAAATAAAAATTCAATATGGATTTTTCATGATTGAAGCACTAAAATTAACATTTAGTTGATCAATATAAATATAAAATAGTGATAAGTCCTTCAAAAGGTCCCTAAACATTTAACAAAACCAAAATGGTTAGTACAAGTTTTTCAAAATCAATTCATTAATCCTTAAACCTCAACAATAACACCCAAAATTCAACTTAATCATTTCCACAGTTTTCTATTAGACAAATTCTATAAGTAAAAAACAATTTCATACTAATTAGTACATCATATAGGCCTACTGGTAAGAACGACACCACTATTTCTCTTCGGTTGTGGGTTCAAGCGCCACATCCTTGTCGGATGTAACGAGTTTTTCAACCAACATATGATAATTTATATTCAGAAAAATATATTAATTAAATTCTTAAATTTTTTGAATATTTTAAAAATGTATAATTATCTAAAAACTAAACATTATATAAACCAAAATATTACAAATACATGTACAATTTTTTCCAAAAAAAATATAAATGCATTTTTTAATATATAACTTTCTCACAATGATATATACTAAACCAATGAGATATATTTCCATAAATAACCCCAAAGATATCATTAATCATGAAAATATACTTTCACATAGAACCTAAAAAAGGTGTTTAAGACATTGACCTTATGATCAACCTTAAACTTATAAACCCATTAATGCATCTATAAATATTTATCTAATTAAGACATATATGGTTCTAAAATTAACACAATCCTTAGATATTTTATGATTCATATAACAACAATATATTTATTAAAAATACATATACTACATTATTCATGAATCCAAATATAAAATAACATTAATCATTCATATTTGGTTGTATTAATAGCATAATCTTAACCTTCATTCATTAGATTATTCTAATGTATATTCCCTAAACACATGGGGAAATTAATTCTGTATGAACCCATATTATTACAGATGGAACACTGAACATTAGAGATTTATTTCTTAAATATGAAATCATTTTACTGATGGAATTTCTATCTAGACTTGAAGAAAACTCTCATTCCCTACTAGAATGTACCAACATGTTTCTTTTAGCAATGACCACATCTACAAAAATCATTATTTAATTTATTTTCATATCTATTTTTCTCAATTCCTATATTCATCCATTACATTATTTTAAAGAAATAATACATGGATAAATTATTTTCTGTTTCTTTATTAAATAAGATACCATAACCTCATATGAAGGTAATGTTTGGGAGACTAGTTATATTCAATGTATTTCCCTAATTCCATTAAAATTGATTAACCTTACTCATTAGATTACATCCATCATATACATCATGCATGTATAACCATGTAATGATGGATTCGTATTTAGTAACATTTCCAAATTCCTTTTGTTTTATACTCAGTAATTATCTCTCCATATTTATTCATTTTTTCAGGGGAAAATATTTTTCCCAGAAGATAACTTTATAATCCTTCCAATCAATGTTTTTTATTTCTTATTTATAATTAGTATTTTTAATCAATGGTCACCAATGATTTAGATCCCCTTAGGGATGATAAAAAACCATGAAAATCTTCCACAATTCAATACTTCCCAAAGTGAGAAATATTATATACAAAGAAGACAACAATAGTTCATCTATAAATGGATTTTTAGTTTTATTTAATGATAGAGATTTTTTATGAAATAAGTGGTATAACATTGTTACAACACATTATGGATTAGTATTAAGCTCTATAAGGGGCAATGTTATTAGGCATAACCTATGCCAGATTCCCAAATATAGTTATATTTTGACCAGTTCTAGCTACACCTCAAACTCGGACTTTATTATAATTCCCATGAAGAAAATCCATACATGGATTACATACATTAATAAGGTTTCTATTTCTAACTATGTTTCATTTCCATACAACTTCATAAACTAGATTAGAAAATATCATTATGAAACATAATATATAATCACATAAATAGTAAAAATTGTAATATAAATTTTAAAAATATATTCACTACTAATGTTATAATAAAAAAAATTATTCATTGAAATTTTTTCAAATTTAAAAAATATACTGAAATTCTTCATAATGGGTTTTAAATAACGTTTAAATTATCCAAACTATATCCCTCAATACCTTCAAACCAATTGTGGAGTAAGGCCCGTTATCATGCACCAGGTGATGATTGAGTAAAATCTTAATGCACACTTTTTAGATTTATTGGCCCTAGATAAAACTATTCTAGAACACATCCACTTTTAGTATCGATACATTGATATATTGTAAGTAAAAAACTACATAACCACTTCCTTACCAAAAAATAGGATTTTATTCTATATTTATCGTTAATAGCTACCATAGGGTTATATTACTTAAACTATGATTTCCTGAATCAAGTTCCAATGGTTTTACTAAACATATTTTGATGTAGACAATAAATACCCCATATTGGGTAGCCTAGAGTTGATGGATACTTTATAACATTGGAATAATATACAATGAATCACATCATGAAGGTCCTAATAGTTTAGCAGTTTTGGTAAGCTTTGTACAAATTTGAATGTCATTTTACAATTGAAAAGGTAAAAAACAACATATTAATTTTTTGATTATGCCATTATTTTTGTCAGAATAACCCTGTATATAAATCATTAAACACTTTCTATAATCCTAGGGAAATGATGGGTTAGCTTTAAGGCTCAATAAGTGTATGTGTAGTGCAAAATCTAAAATGATTAAATAATGAATCATCAATATTTAATGGTTTATAATCACAACATATGGAATTCAATAAATTTCATAAGAATAATATGATAAGAATAAATATTGATCAAATAATTACAAACAAATAATCACCTAAGTTTCAAAAATAACAATGGATTTTATTAATTAATCAAATAATAACATGGAATATCAATAACTAATCTCATTATGAGGGAAGTAATAATGTTAGACATCCTAACAAAACTGTCAAGGACTTGTTTGAAAACATCATATATAAATGGGTAAGTACAAGACCATATACCATAGATAGTTTGTCTCAGGAGACCTACCAATTCATTTAGAGGCTATTATGGGCCCCTCCCGTCACTTACTAAGTCTACTTCATTCTTAACATAAAAGGGGAAAATATAATCACATAAAAATTCATACAGAAAAAATAGAATACAAAATTTCAATAATTTATAAATTAATAAACATAATCAATGTAAACATTCATATTTAAAACTAGTATATGAAATTATTATAATTTACCAACTCAAAAAATAATAATAAAAGAACATAAATAGTAATATAGTGATTGGTAAAAAGTATTACATACCCTATCGTTATTATCAGCTATCTAGGGAAATAATATGAATAGATTAATTGAACCATATTTCCAACAGTGTATAGGTAAACATTTATTTTATCATATATAAATAGAAATACCATAAAATATCTTTATAAACATACATTATGAAAAATTAATTCTCACTTTGAAAATAAAATTTAAAATTAAATATTTCTACAATATTATAAAGAAAAATTTCTCTAAAAATAATCATACAAACATGAAATGGAATATTCAAAAAATGACCACAGGTAATTCCGTACATGTCATATAAGAAAAAAAAAATCTATTTTCACCCCTTTTTAAAATGTTTAAAAGTACGTCATATTAAAAATGATAAGAATATTCCCTCTAAATTTTTATGCAAAAAGCAAAAATTTGGGTAAAATTTGTTTAATATTACATTTGAAAAATTTTAAAAAAATGAAAATATTTTTAGAAAAAAAATGGACATGGACAAAACAATTCTCAACCAAAAAGAGAACTAAATTCATCTTTAGTTGAAAACATTTTCCCAATAATTATAACCATGAAATAGAGTAAAATAGTAATAGTACACAAAATGTTCATGAATAACCATAGGATAAGAAAATCCATTAGTGTATTTAGTAAAAATTCGCAATATAATCCTCATAAATTTAATAATAAGTAACCTCGATAAAGACTAACATTGTAAAATAAACTATATCTACTTGGGTAAATTTTTACTCTTAGACCCCATAATAAAAAATGAAACATAAAATACCATGAATAAAAAATTATCCATGATATAGAATATAAAATTGGTATTATATACATGAAATAATTAACTATGTGGTGAATATGGAAAATTTATAATGAATGTAAATGTGAGATGAGAACCCTTACCTATGGTTTGATTAAAATCTTTCATGTTTGATGTGTTATTATTTGAAAGTGGATTTTATATATTGACAATATATTTTCTTATAAATTAATATTTATTAACATTTAACTAAATTCCGAATTATATTAATTTTTAACATGTTTTAATAATAGTAATGTAATTATTTTTAATGATGCTCATGTTTTAATAATGTTATTAGTTTGATGTTAAAATGTAACATAATGTTTTTTAATTTTATTTAAATAAGGATTATTTTTTTCTTGAAAAAAAATATGATCCATCCTTGTGAGAAAATTAGTCTATCCCTCAACCACTTAGGGAAACAATTGAGTCAAATCTATTGTATGACTTGCGACAGGAATCCTATAATGAGGTTTTTGAGTGTTTTGTTTTTATAGTGCATGCTAATTGCATGCATGACCATGTATAAGGCCCACAAAGTGCACCATCATGGTGAATGAGTTGTTCTAGGTAGCTCACTGGGTCAAAGTTCCATTTATTTTCATACTATAACCGACTCTCATCCATGATACCTAGATCTGATAGGGGGAAGGCATGTTTTTTTTTATATACTGCTCGACCACTGCACTACCACATTGTTGTGGGACACATATTCTCTTACTATTCACCCAAAATTAAAAAACACGGATAGATTATTGGATGTCAGAATGAATAAATCTCATCCATTCATTTTATTTTGGAACTCCTATTCTTTATTTATAATCCTCCATTTTTCTAGTTCAATTATCATTGTCTTTCTCAGCCGTTTCATGCATCTGTTCACCATTTTCCCTTGTGGAATCTCTTTCATACAAGTTATGTTGTGTGTTTTTTTGATAATATTGAACTTATGGAATGATTTCAAACATTATTCTATTATAGATTACTATTCTTCAACAAAATCACCTATTCAAAAGATTCAAATGACACAAATCTCATCTTGCATTGTGGTTTATGCGGCTCAAATATCAATTGGTTAATTCTTTATCCTTGGATGCTCTCACTAGTTCTTTTATTTATCATTTAACAATAACACCATTCTCAATGATGTATCCACTATCATTCTATGGTATTACCATTTAATGGTGAATCCTACAAATTTCGACAGTGGAACCATTTAACAATGGATTGTACATCATTTTAAGATAACTCTATTTAGTGGTGGAACTGCCAACCCTCAACGAGACCACTTTTGGCAAACCAATAATTCACTTCAATAGTATTATAATTTAAAAATAACTATTAGAAGGTTCTCTATTTCTATACCATTAGACCCCAATGGTCACACATATGTTTTTCTCTAATTGGATTTGTAATGGTAGAACAATCAAAATTCTTTAGCGAGGTATAACATTTCCCCTTATTCCCTTTAGTGGATCGTCTTTACGATGGATGAAACATAATTTACATACTATTCCAAGTTACTTTCATACTTTTATAAGAAGACTATTTATCTGGGAAAGTATTCAGTTTTCTACCATTGGAAATCACTAATGGTAGCACTTCTTCTTGGTTTCTCAGAAGATTTGTTTTTGACTTTTTATTATTTTATAATGTTTCTTTCATAATATAGGTCCTTTTTTCATTCGGTGCTTTTGTAACATATACTGCTATTGGAAATATCTAATGCTAGGTCATCTACCACCATCATAAATTGATCAATAGGTAATTTTTATCATTTCTCCTAAATCCATTGGTTGAATATTGGCATTAAAATAGATTTATTTTGGATGGTTATTCTTATTTTTTTCATTAAGCGCAATAGAATCATTATAGATCTCCTAACCTTTTCTCATAACATTACATGATTTTAAGCATATGTATACATCAGAGTACATGCCAAGGATCGCGTAGTCCAGTGTCTTGTAATTCTAGGTACATAAAACATGGGACAAAAAAGAATTCATTATATAGTTTTCAAATTGAGGTCCTAACTTCCCTTGTGCTCAAACATCGGCATAGGGTACCCCATGGAATACATGAACAAAGTGATGAGCTAAATAACCATGTAAGGGAATAACCATAGGAATAGAGAATTAACAGAAGGAATAAATGGAATTACATGATGATATTGAAAGGCATGTAACATATGGAACCTTAACATATAAAAATGGAATCATATTAACATGGATTCATAAAAATGTGTCAGAAACATAAATCATGGATTAATTATGAGTGAATGCTAACCACTAGGATCTTTTCACAAAGTAGCACATGCAATGGCTAACTACCAAGACCATCACACATTACATCTCATGAGATATAACTTTACGCAATGCATTGGAGTGATATCTAGGTGAACTCATTATAACTATTAATGAATATTTTTTCCACATAAAGGATCACATATAATCAATCTTACATAAACAAAAGTGTTACCCAAGGAAAGAATTGGGGTATCACTATCATGTCGTAAAGCATAACATATGGACATATCATAAAAGTGTCCATGAAAGAATGGAACTAAAATATACATGGAAGTTAAAAAGGGAAAATAGTAATTTATAATGGTAAGTGATGTGATAGTGATTTGACAAGATTTACGAATACTATTTAATAAATTTTATCGTTAAAACATTTTTGTGCAATTTTAAGGAAAATACAATAGAGCCTTTAAAATAAAAAAGGGAACAATATTTTATGTAAAACCAGAATTGAACCAAAAATGTTTTCATAATAAAATAATGATAATATAAAGACAATGGTGTCAT
The DNA here is from genome assembly GCA_963277665.1 of Viscum album. Classification (NCBI taxonomy): domain Eukaryota; kingdom Viridiplantae; phylum Streptophyta; class Magnoliopsida; order Santalales; family Viscaceae; genus Viscum; species Viscum album. The sequence continues at coordinate 770,265 of CAUJRU010000362.1, forward strand.
AAAATAGTAGATAGTGTTCACTTGTAATCGGGTAAGAATTTAGGAAGCTCCCTCAAAATGAGTTTTCTTGTCGAGAAGTTTTGAGGAGGGAATAAAATAAAGACATGTATATCCCCAAAAGAGAATGATGAATGGAACATGATAAATGAGTTTGGAACATTCACATAGAATTTATAAAATTAATATATGGATAATATATAAAATAATTTAGTTAAAAATAATTATAATGAAACTCAAATAAATATAGGAGGTTTGTGTTGAATCCATAATGAAATATCGACACTGTATAGTGAGTAACTAAGAGGGATTAATGAGAGATAATGGGGTTTCTCATGATTTATAAATCATAAGGAAATTATGTGGGAGGTTTTTAATCATACCATGTCACTATGAATTACACATAAAAGGGCATAACGTAGAGAAAAATATTTGATAAATTAGAAATAAAGAGGATCCCTTACCATAAGTTTGATGATGTTATCCACTTGACATTTATGTCCTAAATAATAAAATTTGGTTCATTAATTAGTAATTATATAACCTATTATATATTAAATTTTTTTAATATAATAATTTTATGTTAATCTTGGCCCTTTTGATTGTTTATGAGGTTCAATTTCATTGTTCAGGTCAGTTTGTTTCCTGGGTTTTAATGATCGGTTCAATTATTTTCATGAAGGGAGAATCATGTAACATGGTGATGGCTATCCATAATTGGATTTATATTTTATTATTAAAGATACATAAGGTTACATGGTTTGTAAATTGAATTTTGAAACTTCTAGTGATGCTGAATCATTATATAAATAATTAATGATTAACAATAGGATTAACTTGGCTATTTTGCTAAAAATAAAATTATTTTGTATTATTATTTTACATAATGTATGAAAAATAATTCTAGAACATCAAATAAGATAAATTACATATATCATTATTTTTTTCCATTAAAATTATTTCATGACATGTATATAAGATGTTAATTAAAATTGAAAACACATCGTCCTTGACTGTGATAAATCAACACATCTTGGGCAGTATTTTCATTTAGATAATAAAAAGAGGGGGGATAGATTATGATAAAATGTCCAATTATAATAATAGAATTATTGTACACATATATTACTGGAGTTATAATACCATTTGAGTTAGGGTAGCAGAGTAATGAAAAAAGAAAAGAAAAGAACATGAAATAAAATAAAATAATCGGAAAAGGGAATTTACATCATGAGTTTATCTCCTTTGAGAGCCTCTTAAAGGGAGATAATTTGGTATTTTGAGGAGAAAAAGGGATGTTGGACGTGGGCGAGGTTCTAGGGGATTGATTTGGTCAGAAAACAGTCAATTTACATGGCCTTATAGGAGTGAAGAGAATAGGGGAGTGTGGGTGATTTTTATAGTGGAGGGGAGGAGGGTTTCCTTAATATTTAATTACATTGTTCATTAATTTTCCTCAAGACCAGAAATAGTGATGATTACATGACCAAAAACAGTAATATGTGCATCTGAGTTCGAGATAATATCCTTACATTAGCCATAAATTAGTTGATGACATCATAATTCATATATTTTTCATTTATCACAAATTATCGTATTTTACTATTCAAAAAATATTCTAATATTTTAGAAAATTCCCAAAAATTATCCTTAAACGTTATTCTATGTGTAGAGTCCAAAAATGAAATCCATTTTTCAAAAATAATATTCTAAATATGATTAATTCAATATTTAATTTTACCATAATTTATTATAAAAAACATTTATTGAAACATTTATTTAAATAATCCAAAATATAGGTACATCATAATTTCACATAAGTCTTATTTATATACTATCACATGTAAGGTTACTATTAATTAGATTATATAACTATTTATAAGGGTAAAATAACTATTTATAATGGTATATTATTATTCAATAAAAATTATTTTTTTTCTTATCAGAATCCAAATATTTTACTGATCTCAACAATGGATTTCAGATTTTAGAAATTCAAAACACAGAAGTGTAAAAATTATGTTTAAAATTCACATAGAACATAACAATTCAATGTGTTCTTATTTCATGTGATCATATGAAATAATCATAAGAATGTAATTTCCATTGAAAAATATTGGGTTGCTACATTCTTCCTCCCTTAATAAATTTCTCCCCTAAAATTTAATTTTGCATTCTAGGAAAAAAATAGGTATAGGTACATTTCCTTCAATACTACCTATAGTTCCCATGTTTCCTCTTTTTACTTAAGATTACGTCACTGTACCTTGACTAGGTGAGTAGTCTTATTATGTATAACTTTATCTCTGTGATCCATGATCTTCACTAGTTTCTCCTCGTAAGAATGATCATCCTCCAACTATACCACCTCTAAAGAGAGTACATGTAAAGGATCTGGTATGTAATTCTTTTAGAGGGATATATGGAAGATGTCGTGTAATTTTTCCATAGTAGGTGGAAGTGGTGGTTGATAGGCCACAACTCCAACACAATCAAGAATATAAAAGGGGAGGAAGTTCTTGAGGCATATCTTTCCTTTCATCCTAAACATCAATACCTTATTCCATGGAGAAATGCCTTGAAATACCATGTCTCGAAATTCGTACTCAAGGTCTCGTCGAAGATTGTATTCATAACACTTTTATCAAAAATGGGATTCTATGATGTGTTATTGAATGGTTTCCACCTTCTCCACTATTTCTTCGATCATTTAAGTTCACAGCAGCTTACCCTCACTGACTTCATCCCAACACACTGGTGTTCTTCAAATTTTTCCATAATGATCCTCATATAGGGCCATTAAGATGCTCGAGTGGAAACTATTATTATAGGATAATTCAGCCAGTGGAAGATGTTGGTCCCATCTTCCTTTGAATTCCATATAACATTATCTCAACATATCATCGAGTGTCTAAATTGTTCACTCCAATTGGCCATCAGTTTGATGATGATAGGCTGTACTAAAGTTCAGTTCAGTGCGTAGAGCATGTTGGAGACTTTTCCAAAACCACAAAGTGAATCTTGGATCATGATCAGATACAATATATAGGGGTACTCTATAAATCCTTACCACTCCTTTGATATATATCCGTGAAAGTTGATCCAATGGTATGTCCTCTTGAATTGTGATAAAGTTAAAAGTATTTATAAGATGATCCACACTGTCTTATATAGAATTGTTTCATCTGGAAGTCCTATAAAGTTTAGTGAAAAAATCAATGGTGATTTTCCCCCACTTTCATGTTTTTATGGGTAGTGGTTTCATCATCCCCTTATACTTTTATCTTTTATCCTTTACTTATTGACCAAATAGGTTCTTTGATGTATACTCAGTAATATACTTCTTTATATTGTCCAACCAAAAGTTCTCTCGGAGATATCGATACATCTTTGTGCTGTCTAGGTGAACAAAGAAGGTCAAGATATTTGTGTCATTCAATAGATCCTTCTTTATCTAAAGATAATATGGTACACATAATTGTGACCCAAATCATACAAATTTTTCCTGGTTAATTATGAAATCGGAGGATTTCCCATTTTTGATAACTTCTATCCTTTTTTGAATTTACACATCTTTTCTTTGAGCATCTTTTATTTTCTCGGTGAGGGATGGTTGAGGACTCATTTTAGAAAGGATTTATGATGTTCATACATTCATGATTCCCATTTCCATCCTCTGGAAATCTAATAAGATTAGATTCTTTTTAATTATCATCATTGATATTAATGCAATGACTTTTCTACATAGAGAATCTACTACCTTATTTTCGTTACCGTGATGGTAGTGGATTGACCAGTCATAATCCTTGAAGAGATCTATCTATCAACGTTGGAACATAGTAAGATTAGTTTTGTGTTAATATATATTTGAGACTCTTGTGGTCCTTATATATCTCATACTTCTCCAAATAAATATAATGCCACTATTTTTTTAACACAATTATTACGTGTGCCTACTCGAGAATATGTGTAGGATATGTTTACTCATGTGTTTTGAACTTCCTTGAAGTATAGGGTATTCTGTTGTCATTTTAAATTAGCCCACAGCTTAATCCCTTCATTGAAGAATCAATGTACCCCGGAAAGAGTTCTCTACTTATTGGGAGTGTGAGTAATAGTGTATGTATTAGCCTCTTCTTAAACTCCATGAAGAATTCTCCACATTCTTGAGTGTAGAAAAAAGTTTACCCCTTCAATGTCATCTTGGTCATTGGGTTTGATAATCGTGAACATTTCTTCACATCTTGTCAACAATACCATGCTTGACCCAAATATTTCGAGATTTCCATTACACATGATGTCCCGAGACACTCCTCAATTGCCTTTTTTTTGGAAGAGTCCACATATATCCATTTACTAGAGATAACATTCCATAAGAATGATACTTCGACCCCCAAAAAACCACATTCCTTATATATTTCATATACCTTGTTCCTTAACAAAGTCTTTAACATAGTATTAAAATTCTCATCTTGTTCCCCCTTGCTCTTGGTGTATATTAGAATATCGTAAATAAGGACAACCACAATTTTTTTGAGGTAATCTATAAAGACTCTATTAATTAAATCCATGAAATTACCAGAGCATTAGTGAGTCTGGTGGTCATCAAAATTAACTCATAGTTTCCATACTTTGTTTGAGAGGCAATATTGAAAATTTCTTCCTTCCTCACCTTTTATTGGGGATATCCTGACCGAAGGTCCACCTTAGAAAAATAAATGACACCCCAAAGTTGATCGAACAACTCATCTATCTGGGGAAGGGGATACTTCTTCATTATGATTATTTTTTTGATCTCATGAAAATCAATGCATTGGCGCATTGATCCATCCTTCTTATTAATGAAGAGGACTGGTCCACCCCAAGGTGAAGCACTTGAGCATATAAAACCTTTATCCTAATTCTCTTGTAACTACTCCATTGGCTCTTCCTAATCAATGATATCCATTTTATTAGGTTTATTTGATATAGGTAGAGATCTAGGAATATGTTCAATTGAGAACTCAACCTATTAATCCAGAGGAAGACCAGAAAACTCTTCAGGTAATACATCTGTTTAATCCCTCATGAGGGGAAAGTCCCCAATCATGATTCAATATTTTGTCACAACCATTTGATCTATAAATGAATTCTCATAGAGAACTAATACCTAAAAATTATAGACTAGTTCTAAAGGGGATTCATCTTCCTCCTTACAATTGTAACGAATTTAAGGATGCTTTTGTATGTTAAAAGTGATATCTCGTTCCAAACAATTGATGTTGGTTTTGTATAAAGATAGCCAATCTATTCCCAAGATAATATAAATCTTCACTAAAGGAAGTATGACTATATTTCTGAAGAGGTTCTGCCGACAAAAATTAATTATGGAGTAGTTATAAACCATGGACACAATAATTTCCCCATTCGCTATTCTCACAGATAACATATCATCCAAAATTTGAGGTGGTATTTGAATAGTTCTACTAAACATGCACGATATAAAATAATTCATAGAACAAGAATCAAATAGTACATTCTCTATTCTTGAATGACTAGCTAGAGTACTTGTCACCACATAATTTTCTGGATCCACCTCAGTAGTTGTGATAACATAATCCCTTGTTTCCTTGGAGGTTATTGTTGATTTAATCTGATAACCCATGGATTAATGCAATTATTTTCATATTTACCATGCTCCTTGAAGTTGTAACACTTCACTAAAGGATGAGTGTTGGTCCCAAACATTTTTTTTCTTCTACATTAGTGGTAAATTTAATATCTTGTTAGCAGTAATTTTCCAGATATTCCATTTTTCCACTTTCGAAGTGATTCTTGGTTCCCTTTAGATAGCTCATAATATGCTTCATCCCCAAAATATTACTGGTGGGATAGTATGACTTTTTTCCATTACAGGATTTGTTTGGTGACCTGCCCAAGATGTTTTGCATTTTCTACTTCTTGTCACAAGGCCCACGAGACCACTGAAATTCTCCAATCTCCATTTCATCCTTGAGGGCACAACTGACAATCTTCTCATAACTGTCAAAGTATCAAATCGCTAAAAAATTTCATAGACTTGACAGTAGTCCTATAAAGAAGTGATCCACCTTGATTTTGGTGTTCATGACAATGCCAGAGGAATACCTTGAAATCCTTGTAATGTTTTCTTTATACGCCATGATGGACTCATTTTCCTTCAACTTGAGTCTGAGGAACTCTCTTTTTATCTTGAGATGGGGAGTTTGAGGAAAATATTTATTGAAAACACCACCTTTAATTCCTCACAATAAATTTAATCAATTTCCTTTTAGGAATTTGTATTCTTGGTCCAAGTCCAAAACTGATAAACTTCCCCATTAAAAAGATAGATCACCAGTACAAATTTATCTTTTACATGCACTGGAGTACGGAGAATATCCTTTCAATGGAGTTAATCCACTATTCTATGAGGTGGGTATCAAAAGATCTACTAAACCTTGGAGGCCTTTTTCGCATGAAGGATTATACAGAGGGTTGTTCTTTCCTTAGAGTAAGATTTTTACATGATTCAAGTTATTATTCATAACATGAGCCAGCTAATCATGTATTTTCATTAAGTTTTGATCACTCCCTCCCATCATATCAGGCATATCATTAGAGAAATATTCACATTTCCTATCATATTGGTTGTTAGAACGTGTTCTTCTATTTCCTGCCATTAACTAAGAAAAATAATGTATAGTTATAGTGATTTAATAATTAACTATTGAGTATAAAAAGGAAAATTTTAATATAGGAGGATAAACATGTAATGGATATATTAACTTGTGATTCCCAATGTTTGAATCTAGGTTATCTTTTATCTATTTTGTAAATTATATTCATATGGGATTTTTATACCCTTAATAATGGTTCATACTATGTTTAGGAATTTACCAAAGAATATCCCCTGGGAGTGTCGAACCATGAGTGCATCAATTCCAGTTGTCATATATCAGGATACCCTGAGTCCGGCCCGAAACTCAATGTTGGAGTTTTCACTCCTAGGTACATTTCTGTCAGATCCACCACTACCTGTTTGTAACCAGACATGGATGTATTTTCTTGATAAACAACGTAATCTATACTTAACAAAATATTGGAATGTTTTCTTGTACTTCATCTCATCTCTAAGGATCTTAATAATGTTCTCTATTCTGAATCACAAAAAATTTCTATACCATCCTCTAATACTAATTGTATCGTCCATAGCCTTTTCACATAACATTACATGATTTTAGACATAATTATACAATAAATTACAAGACAAGGATTGTGAATTTTAGTGCCTTTGATTAATAGGTACATAAAACATTGTACTAAAAAATTATTTATTTAATCATCAAATTGATCAAAAAACATCCATTTTTTTCAAACATCGGCATAGGCTACCCTAGGGAACACATGAACAAAGGGATGATCTAAATATCCTAGTATGGGAATAACCATAAGAATAGAGCATTAGCATAAGTAATAGAAGGCATGACATAATTATATAAAAAGGAATGTTACATATGTAATGTTTATATATAAACATGGAATAATATAGACATGGAGTCATTGAAATGTATCAGCAACAAAAAACATGACTTTAGTAGAAGTCAAGGCTCACCTCCACGATCATTTCACATTGTAGCACAAGCCAAGGCTAACCTCCAATACCATCACACATAAAATTTCACCAGACTTAACATTACCCAATTAATTGGAGTACTACCTAGGAACACCAAACATAACTTATCATGAATATTTATTCCACATAAAGTATCATACATAATCAATCTTACATAAATATAAGAGTTACCCATGGAAATAATTTGGGTATCACAATCATGTCACACAGCATAACGAATGGGACTATCATAGAAGTTTCCATGAAATAAAGGAACTAAAATATACATGGAAATTAATAAGATAAAATATTCATGTATCATGGAACATGATTTCCTGAATAAGTTATAACATGTAAGAAACGTTTTAATGAAATTTTAGCATTAAAACATTTTTGTTTGGTTTTTGGGAAAATACTTTAGAGACCTTAATATAGAAAAGAAAAAATATTTTAAATAAAACCAAAAGTGAACCATATGTTCTTCATAAAAAATACTGATTTTATAAAGACAATGGTGGATTAAAACAGAGGATAGAGTGCACTTGAAATCTGGTAAGATTTCCGGAATCTCCATCAAACCTGTAACATCCCAAGTAAGTAATGAATAATAGATATTTTTATCTATGTCTATTAATGATTACGATAGTGTTTTAGAGGCTTAAAATGAAAATAAATCCAATCTTAAGTATGGAATACACTAATATTCTTAAAAGATTGTTTTACTGCCTTATGATGGAAAAACCTTTTTAAATATATATTTGAGAATTTTATAAACTCTGTTTGTCAAAATAAACTTATTCTTTATGATTGGGACATCAAAATTTACTTTGTGTGAATTTTTGGTATTTTTCTGACAATGTTCATTTTTTAATGAATAGCGAAAAATACTGCATTTTACATCAAAACTGCTTTTTAATCTAAGTTATTTATATTATTAGATTATATTTTTAATTGGTCTTAATGTGTAATATGAATATATTTTTACCATTTAATCCAATGGTGGTCATTGAATCAATTTCACTTTGAAATTGGACTTAAACTGGTGTCAATCTTTTGATACTTATTGTTTCATAAAAACACGCTATTTGCTCTGACAGCAGGAATTAATTATTAAATTAATTAATGTGACTTATATGTTTTGAATTTTGTAAAATAGATTTCATTTTTGAATTCGTAATATCAAATATATCTTAGGGTGAATTTTTGGTAATTTTCTGAAAAACTCTAATTTTTGATGAATAGTGAAACCACTAAGTGGTACTTATAAAGACTGATTTTCCGTTTAAATGAAATTTTGCCATCATTGTGTTTTTAATTTCAAAAATCCGACATACATGGTTGTCATTAATAATTAAAATGTGGTTCAATGAGATTATAATAATTTTTTGGTGAATAGTAACTTATTAAGTTCTTAATCGCGATTAGTGGTAATTAGTGTAGTTTAAGGTATAAATAATGCTTTAATAATATTAAATAACCTAGACACATGTCCCAAACTTATTGGTTGTGTCATGGCCGACCAAGACATGCCATGGGTCAACTTGGGGACCCCATGGAGACATTTTGGTTGGTAAATGACATAAATAACTTTTTATTTAATGTAAAAGTAAAAATGACACAAACATAATATGTTTCACGAAAATAATTTTTACATGGGGTTATAAAGATCAGATATTTGATTATAAATAGTCATTGGAAATATAAAAAGATTTCCTACATCATAGTATTTTTTTATGATTTTTAGACATTAAATAAATTAAATTATTTATGACATAATAATGATGCAGCGATGACATCATTATTTGACGATTTAAATAAAATGGAAAGACAATGTACAATCTATGAACTACACATGGCCAAAACCAATTGGATGAGTGGATTTCGAACCCTTGTCACCTTATCCACGAATTATATCAATGTGGGACCTTTTAAAACCGAAACACATTTTCAAATAAAGTAATATTGCTTTACTTTCCAAAAGTGCCCCTCCTCTCCTCTTATAAAAGGCCCCCACCTCTACCTCACTTCACACACTCCTCAAGCCTTTGGCTCGGCCAACCCCTACCCATTTACTCTCTCCACATCCCTCTCCTAATCCTAGAGGATTCCCTTTGGGCAGAATCCTTTCAATAGAAGCCTTTAGGCTCCAATCAATAGGAGTTACACTTTTAAAGGTAATTCATTTTTTCATGTTCATTTGTTTTATTTTGCTTCTCCAACCCCCTAAACTATTTTTATTTACTTATTTTGTAACAACACCGGTATCTTAAATATACAAGGATGTTGTTATAATATTTATTTGAGCTACATTCTCACACAACTACATCAAATGGTTAAAGAACATACGGTTTCCGTGGATGGCGAAATTCTGCCTCCCGAAACAATGATTGTTCAATACTCATTTAACACCTTCAAAGGTGGCCATTATGATGTCACTATTTTTATATATGATATATAATATGTTTATGTTTTCCTTAAGCTTCTGTTTTTTTCATTTTGGGCATACCTTTATGGTTTCCATTATGGGTAAACACGATATCTTCATTTTAGGAAGTGCGGACTACCGCCCCCTGAAAGTGATTTGATTCGTTAATACCATATGTGGGATGTGTAAAGGATAAAGTTAATGATATTATATATTTTATTATACTGGAATTATAATATACTCTTATATCATTATGATTCCATTCCAGAAAATATGAAATAGAAATGGAAGTAGCGTTCATGCGTACGTACGGCTTACCGTCTCCATGAATGGTGCATTTCATTTCTTACCTCTAAATGTGATGTAATATTATAAATACATGTATATGATGAATATATATGATATATATTTTATCCAAATCATTAATATCATTCTGTATATAACGAACCTATGACCAAATTAACAACATGTAAGTGTAAGAAGTCTATTTTTGACTTAAGAACCAAATACCGACAAAATGAACATTATTAACTTAACTGATTACATGATGTTCATCACATGGTATAATAGGAATAATGAACTTGAAAAAGATTCCTATGCAAGTAGATATTAACGCAAGTTTATTATTCAGGAGATTAAAGAACGGTCAGGTCAATTCGGATACGAGGTATGGGACTTCGTCTCAATCTCCTTTCATTGAGACATATTTTGTTTTATACAAAACCTTCTTTTATACGGTGTATAAAACCCTTTGACTATTATGTTTATTTAAAAGGAATCTTTTTTATACGAAGCGTTTACTAAACGACAAAAAGGAATGTTTTTGTCGTACGTATGCGGCGACAACAACTTCCCCACCATCGTGACCGTTATTTGAGTTTCAGCTTCCTCTACAAGCCATACCTTTTTTTTAAAGAAAAATAAATACCATGTTTTACTTTTCTTTTATTTTGGTATTCAAAATGGTTTTCATAATGTTTTTATATCAATGTGTTGTATTGATATCTTGTGATTGAATGTTGGAAATGTTATGTTTCCTTTATGCATGTTTTATGTGATATGATTATGTTGAGGTTCTTGGGCATTATTATGAAAACGGGTGGTTCCGTGATAAACTAAGGGCGGGTTAGCCCGATATAGCTCTCCAATGCATTGGGTAACGCGAAGGAGTGAAACGTTAAGGTTTCTCCGAAGAGATTTTAGGGAATATACTGTGATGGGTATTCCAAACGTAACCAAGAGGGTTACTCCCTACGTAAGAATGTTATGAATGCCTCAACTTACCTTTATGTCTTATGATTTCTATGATTTATTCATGATTTTATGTGGTATATTAAAGTGCCTATGTTTTATGGGTAAAGTAAGATTTCATTCTTATGTATATATGAACTCATGTTTCCTTTCCATGTTTTTTTTATAACCCATACTGAGTTTTTATGCTCATCCCAAGTTTTTGAAATGTTTTTCACAGGTCAAGGGAAAGGTACATGATAAGATGATAGAGTGAAGGATTTGTCATGAAATAATCCATGTTTTATTTTAAATGTGTTTCCATTGATGGGAATGAAGAAGACCATTTTCCTGTAACCACTTTGTTTATATGTGGAATGTAATGCAAGTTTTATGATCTAATTCTCTAAAACTCTAAACCCGAAAAGATCCTCAATGTGAAATCTTGGAATCACTCAAAATTAAGTAAGGTTTAAGGCTGGGGCCTTATAGTTGGTATCAAATGGAGGTTTAGATAACTTTAGGAGTTATAATTCTATTAAATGATTATCCAAAAATATTTTTTTTTCTTTCAAAATGATATAGCATTTAAAGATTACCATGTTGCTTCATCTAAGACATGTTTGTTCAGAATGGTTTTCCGCAGAGGAATCAGGGAAGCAGTGCTAGGAAGGAATACAGAAGGAAATAACCTTCCGAATCAGCATCCAGAAATGGTCGGAATTAGAACTGAACAGTTTGTTGCAGTAATGGCGCAGTTGACTCAGGCTATAAATGGTGGTGGTATACATGCACGAGATCTGCCAGATCAACCGCAGAGGAACATGTTAGTGGTGGAACATTTCATGAGGCAACATCCACCATCATTCAGAGGATCATCTGACCCTGTGCTAGCTGAAAGGTGGATTAAAGCACTGGAGAAGATTTTTGATGTCATGGGGTGTTCATACTATCAAAAGGTTAGTCTTGATATTTACCGTTTGGAGGGTGAAGCAGATCAGTGGTGGTCTATGGTTAAAAATATCAGGGACGCCGATGAGATTGATGCTCTTGACTAGGATGAATTCAAAGGTATGTTTCTTGAGAAGTATTTTCCTAAGGCTGTTCGACTTAGGATGGAAAATCAATTCATGGAATTGAGGCAAGAGGAAGACTCAGTGGCTGCCTATGAAGAAAGGTTCACTCGATTGGCAAGGTATGCTCCAAATTTTATCCGGGACCTTGATAGTAAAATCAATCGTTTTTACTCAGGATTAAAGCCAAAATATCGAAGGGCATTAGCTTCTCATGAGTTTAAAAGTTATGAAAAGCTTGTTCGATGTGCTGAGAAGGTAGAAATGGAGTTTTCCGATGACCAAGTTTTCTATAACAACAAGCAAAAGAAGAGACCGAGGTGGTAGGAGAAAGGTAAGAATTCTTCAAAAAAGTCTGATGGTAAGAGAACTAAGTTTCCAGTTTGTGATAAATGTGGAAAAAGGCATGCTGGGGAATGTCTTCTGAATTCTGGGAAGTGCTACCAATGTGGTAAGATGGGACATAAGGCTCGTGATTGCACTGAAAAGGATCAAGGTGAAGGTAAGAACAAATTTGATTTACAGTTAGTGAAATGTTATAAGTGCAATGAGATGGGTCACTATGCAAACGAGTGTCCGACAAGGAGCTTGAGTGATGGGAAGCAGTTAGACTACAAGCAGAAAGGGGTGGTGAAATCCTTTGCAACAACTTCAGTAGATGTCGGGCCATCAAATGAAGTGGTATCAGGTACTTTGTTTGTTTTTTCAGATTATGCCAGTGTGTTGTTTGATTCGGGGTCTACACATTCTTTCATCTCTGAAACCGTTTCTAGTAAAATGGGAATACCATCTCAAGAGATGACTCCTGAACTTTTGGTAAAAACACCTGGGGGAAATTTCGAGGCAAAAAGAATTTATAAGAATCTTCATATCCTTATCTGTGGAAAGAACCTACTTGCAAACCTTATTTTTCTACCTATAGTAGATTTTGATGTTATCCTGGGTATGGATTGGCTCTCTATTTACCATGCTAAGATTGACTGTAGAGCTAAAGAAGTTTCTTTTCAGAAAGACTTTCAGTTTGTTTACAAGAATGAACCCTTACTTTTGATAACATATCAAGAGGCCGAGAAACTTGTAAAAGATGGAAATGAATGTTACCTTGCACACGTCATTGAAAATAAAGGAACTGTTCAGATTAATGATGTGCCAGTGGTAAATGAGTATCCTGATGTTTTTCCTGATGAGTTGCCTGGAATAATACTAGATCGGGAAGTTGAGTTTACTGTTGACTTAGTTACTGATGCTAAGCCAATTTCAAAAACCCCTTATCGAATGGCACAAATTGAACTTTTAGAGTTGAAGGATCAATTGCAATATTTATTAGAGAAAGGTTTCATTAGACCTAGCACATCACCATGGGGTGCTCCTGTTTTATTTGTTAAAAAGAAAGATGGTTCTATGAGACTTTGCATTGATTATAGATCCTTGAATAATATCACTGTTAAGAACAAATATCCTTTGCCTCATATCGATGATTTGTTTGATCAGCTCCAGGGAGCTCAGTTTTTTTTCAAAGATTGACTTGAGATCGGGGTACCATCAGCTGAAGGTAAAGGAGGAAGATATTCCGAAGACCGCGTTCCGTACGAGATATGGCCATTATGAATTTGTAGTAATGCCTTTTGGGCTAACCAATGCACCTGCTGTATTCATGGACTTAATGAATAGAATTTTCCATGAGTTCATGGATAAGTTTGTGGTGGTTTTCATTGATGATATTTTGGTGTTTTCTAAAAGTAAAGAGGAGCATGAAAAACATTTAAGGGTTATCTTGAAAACCTTAAAAGAAAAGAAACTGTATGGAAAATTCAGCAAGTGTGAGTTTTGGTTGCAACAAATTTCTTTCCTTGGTCACATTGTTTCTAAAGATGGAATAACTGTTGATCCTGCAAAAACAAAAGTTGTGGAAGAATGGCCAAGACCCACAAATGTAACCGATATTCGTAGCTTCCTTGGTTTGGCGGGCTATTACCGAAGGTTTGTTAGAAATTTTTCACGGTTATCTAGTCCAATGACCAAGCTAACTCAGAAGGGTGTTAAGTTTATCCGGACAAAAGAATTTGATGATTGTTTTCAGGAATTGAAAAGAAGATTGGTGAATGCTCCAGTTTTGGCACTACCTTCTAGGAATGGTGAGTTTGTTATATACAATGATGCTTCATTGAAAGGACTTGGTTGCGTCCTAATGCAGAATGATCAGGTAATTGCTTATGCTTCACGACAGTTGAAAACTCATGAGGTAAATTACCCTACACATGATTTGGAACTAGCTGCTGTTGTTTTTGCTTTAAAAATTTGGAGGCATCATTTGTATGGAGTAAAGTGTGAAATATATACCGATCAAAAATGTTTAAAGTATATATTCACTCAGAAAGAGTTAAACATGAGACAAAGGAGATGGCTGGAATTAATCAAGGATTATGATTGTACAATTCATTACCATCCGGGAAAAGCAAATAAAGTGGCTGATGCTTTGAGTCGAAAAAGTAATGCTTCATTAACAATGTTGTGGTTGGAACGTGATCCTTTGGTTAACAATTTGATGAACTTTGGCATAGAAGTTGTTTGTGCAGGAATCCCTTCTGTTTTGTTTCAGGTATCAGTGAGATCATCTCTATCAGATAGAATCAAGCAAGCACAGAAGCAAGATAGTGAGTTGCAGAAAAGGGTGGAGCTGGATCAGAAAGGTAAGTTTCCTGAATTCAACATTGATAATGATTGTGTTTTGAGATTTGGGAAGAGATTGTGTGTGCCTTGTGATTCACAGTTGAAGAGAGAGTTGTTATGTGAAGATCATAGTTCTCCGTTTTCAGTTCATCCGGGCAGTACTAAGATGTATAGAGATCTGCGGGAGAATTACTGGTCGGATGGAATGAAAAGAGATATTGCTGATTTTACTGTGAAGTGTTTGACTTGTCAGCAGGTTAAAGCAGAGCGGCAGTTACCGAAAGGGATGCTTCAGCCTTTACCAGTGCCAGAGTGGAAATGGGAGAATATATCCATGGAATTTTTTGTTGGATTACCGAAGACATCTCGAGGTAATAATGCAATCTGGGTTATTGTTGATCGCTTGACCAAATCTGCTCATTTCCTTGCTATACGAGATACTTTCTCTCTTGATCAACTTTCCGGTTTGTATCTTAAAGAGATAGTCAGGTTACATGGAGTTCCTCTCTCCATTGTATCGGATCGTGATCCCAGGTTTACTTCTAACTTTTGGAAAGGCCTTCAGAAGTCGTTGGGTACTGAATTAAATTTTAGTACAGCTGTTCATCCTCAATCAGATTGGCAGTCAGAACGAACAATTCAGACATTGGAGGATATGCTACGAGCTTGTTCTATGGATTATCAGGGAAGTTGAGACCAACATCTTTCTTTGGTTGAGTTTTCATATAATAACAGTTTTCATTCCAGTATACAGATGGCACTATTTCAGGCATTATATGGGAAGCAGTGTCGAACTCCAGCTTTCTGGGATGAAGTGGGTGAAAGGAAGTTGATGGGACCAGAATTGGTAGAAGAGATGGTAGAAAAAGTTCAGCTGATTCAGAAACACATGAGAACAGCTCAGAGAAGGCAGAAGAGTTATGCGGATAACCGGAGGAAGGATCTATCTTTTGAGGTAGGTGATCATGTTTTTCTCAAGGTTTCTCCTTGGAAAAGTGTGATGAGATTTGGTAAGAAATGAAAGCTGAGTCCAAGGTTTATTGGACCATACGAAATTCTGGAGAGATTTGGATCAGTTGCATACCGAGTGGCTTTACCTCCGAGTTTATCTCAGGTACACAATGTTTTTCATGTTTCAATGTTGAGAAAGTATATGCTAGATCCATCTCATGTTTTGAGTCCAGAGGTAGTTCAGCTGGAAGAGAACCTATCTTTTGAGGAACAACTGGTCCAGATTCTTGACCAAAGGGAGCAAGTGTTACGGAATAAGGTGATTAAGCAGGTAAAGGTTTTGTGAAAAAACCACATGATTGAAGAGGCAACATGGGAATCTGAAAATGCAATGAGGGATAAGTACCCCCATTTATTCGATAAGTAAATAAATTGCGGGGACACAATTTTCTAAAGGGGGGAAGGATGTAACATCCGAAGTAAGTAATGAATAATAGATATTTTTATCTATGTCTATTAATGATTAAGATAGTGTTTTAGAGGCTTAAAATTAAAATAAATCCAATCTTAAGCATGGAATACACTAATATTCTTAAAAGATTGTTTTACTGCCTTATGATGGAAACCCCTTTTTAAATCTATATTTGACAATTTTATAAACTATGTTTGTCAAAATAAACTTATTCTTTATGATTGGGACATCAAAATTTACTTTGTGTGAATTTTTGGTATTTTTCTGACAATGTTCATTTTTTAATGAATAGCGAAAAATACTGCATTTTACATCAAAACTACTTTTTAATCTAATTTATTTATATGATTAGATTATCTTTTGAATTGGTCTTAATGTTTAATATGAATATATTTTTACCATTTAATCTAATGGTGGTCATTGGAATCAATTTCACTTTGAAATTGGACTTAAACTAGTGTCAATCTTTTGATACTTATTGTTTCATAAAAACACGCTATTTGCTCTGACAGCGGGAATTAATTATTAAATTAATTAATGTGACTTATATGTTTTGAATTTTTTAAAATAGATTTCATTTTTGAATTCGTAATATCAAATATAGCTTAGGGTGATTTTTTGGTAATTTTCTGAAAAACTCCAATTTTTGATGAATAGTGAAACCACTAAGTGGTACTTATAAAGACTGATTTTCCGTTTAAATGAAATTTTTCCATCATTGTGTTTTGAATTTCAAAAATCCGACATACATGGTTGTAATTAAGAATTAAAATTTGGTTCAATGAGATTATAATAATTTTTTGGTGAATAGTAACTTATTATGTTCTTAATCGCGATTAGTGGTAATTAGTGTAGTTTAAGGTATAAATAATGCTTTAATAATATTAAATGACCTAGACACATGTCCCAACCTTATTGGTTGTGTCATGGCCGACCAAGACAAGCCATGGGTCAACTTGGGTACCCCATGGAGACATTTTGGTTGGGAAATGACATAAATAACTTTTTATTTAATGTAAAAGTAAAAATGACACAAACATAATATGTTTCACGAAAACAATTTTTTCATGGGGTTATAAAGATCAGATATTTGATTATAAATAGTAATTGGAAATCTAAAAAGATTTCCTACATCATAGTATTTTTTTTTAGATTTTTAGACATTAAATAAATTAAATTATTTATGACATAATAATGATGCAGCGATGACATCATTATTTGACGATTTAAATAAAATGGAAAGACAATGTAAAATCTATGAACTACACATGGACAAAACCAATTGGATGAGTGTATTTAGAACCCTTATCACCTTATCCACGAATTATATCAATGTGGGACCTTTTAAAACCGAAACACATTTTCAAATAAAGTAATATTTCTTTACTTTCCAAAAGTGCCTCTTCTCTCCTCTTATAAAAGGCCCCCACCTCTACCTCATTTCACACACTCCTAAAGCCTTTGGCTCGGCCAAACCATGCCCATTTACTCTCTCCACATCCCTCTCCTCATCCTAGAGGATTCCCTTTGGGCATAATCCTTTAAAAGGAAGCCTTTAGGCTCAAATCAAAAGGAGTTACACTTTTAAAGGTAATTCATTCTCTCATGTTCATTTGTTTTATTTTGCTTCTCCAACCCCCTAAACTCTTTTTATTTACTTATTTTGTAACAACACCAGTATCTTAAATATACAAGGATGTTGTTATAATATTTATTTGAGCTACACTCTCACACAACTACATCAAATGGTTAAAGAACATACGGTTTCCGTGGATGGCGAAATTCTGCCTCCCGAAATGATGATTGTTCAATACTCATTTAACACCTTCAAAGGTGGCCATTATGATGTCACTATTTTTATATATGATATATAATATGTTTATGTTTTCCTTAAGCTTCTGTTTTTTTCATTTTGGTCATACCTTTATGGTTTCCATTATGGCTAAACACGATATCTTCATTTTAGGAAGTGCGGACTACCGCCCCCTGAAAGTGATTTGATTCGTTAATACCATATGTGGGATGTGTAAAGGATAAAGTTAATGATATTATATATGTTATTATACTGGAATTATAATATACTCTTATATAATTATGATTCCATTCCAGAAAATATGAAATAGAAATGGAAGTAGCGTTCATGCGTACGTACGGCTTACCGTCTCCATGAACGGTGCATTTCATTTCTTACCTTTAAATGTGATGTAATATTATAAATACATGTATATGATGAATATATATGTTATATATGTTATCCAAATAATTTATATCATTCTGGATATAATGAACCTATGACCAAATTAACAACATGTAAGTGTAAGCAGTCTATTTTTGACTTAAGAACCAAATACCGACAAAATGAACATTATTAACTTAACTGATTACATGATGTTCATAACATGGTATAAAAGGAATAATGAACATGAAAAATATTCATAATCAAGTAGAGATTAACTCATGTTTATTATTCAGGAGATTAAAGAACGGTCGGGTCATGTCGGATAGGAGGTATGGGACTTCGTCTCAATCTCCATTCATTGAGACATATTTTGTTTTATACAAAACCTTCTTTTATACGGTGTATAAAACCCTTTGACTTTTATGTTTATTTAAAAGGAATCTTTTTTATACGAATCGTTTACTAAACGACAAAAAGGACTGTTTTTGTCGTACGTATGCGGCGACAATGACTTCTCCACCGTCGTGACTGTTATTTGAGTTTCATCTTCCTCTACAAGCCATACCTTTTTTTAAAGAAAAATAAATACCATGTTTTACTTTTCTTTTATTTTGGTATTGAAAATGGTTTTCATAATGTTTTTATATCAATGTGTTGTATTGATATCTTGTGACTGAAAGGTGGAAATGTTATGTTTCCTTTATGCATTTTTTATGTGATATGATTATGTTGAGGTTCTTGGGAATTATTATGAAAACGGGTGGTTCCGTGATAAACTAAGGGCGGGTGAGCCCGATATAGCTCTCCAATGCATTGGGTAACGCGAAGGAGTGAAACGCTAAGGTTTCTCCGAAGAGATTTTAGGGAATATACTGTGATGGGTATTCCAAACGTAACCAAGAGGGTTACTCTCTACGTAAGAATGTTATGAATGCCTCAAGTTACCTTTATGTCTTATGATTTCTATGATTTATTCATGATTTTATGAGGTATGTTGAAGTGCCTATGTTTTATGGGTAAAGTAAGATTTCATTCTTATGTATATATGAACTCATGTTTCCTTTCCATGTTTTTTTTATAACCCATACTGAGTTTTTATGCTCATCCCAAGTTTTTGAAATGTTTTTCACAGGTCAAGGGAAAGGTACATGATAAGATGATAGAGTCAAGGATGTGTCAAGAAATAATCCATGTTTTATTTTAAATGTGTTTCCATTGATGGGAATGAAGAAGACCATTTTTCTGTAACCACATTGTTTATATGTGGAATGTAATGCATGTTTTATGATCTAATTCTCTAAAACTCTAAACCCGAAAAGATCCTCAATGTGAAATCTTGTAATAACTCAAGATTAAGTAAGGTTTAAGGCTAGGGCCTTATAAAAACATGTTTGCTTATCAAAAAATATAGAAGAGGGGATCCCTTAAAACATGTGTATCCATAAAATATAATGATGAGTGGAACTTGATGCATGAGTTTTTAACATTCACATTTAATTTTCAATAAAAACATAAGAATAATATATAACCTCATTTAGGAAAAAATAATTATAAAGAAACCAAAAGTAAAAAAAGGAGGTTCCGGTTGAATCCCTTATAGAATATCAACATTGTATCACATAAAAGTAAAAGGCTTTAATGTGAGAGAAAAGGGTTTCACATAATTTATACATCATTGGGATAGTATGGGGAGTTTTATAATCATACCCCATCACTGGGAATTACACATAAAAGGGAACAACGTAGAGAAAAATCATGATTAAAAGTGAAATTGATAGGATCACATACATTATGTATGGTGGCGTTATCCACTAGATATTAAAGTCTTGAATGATACAATAAGGTTTGTTAATTAGATATTATATAACATAATCTATATTTATATTATTTATTAAAACCTTTTTATGTTAATTCATAACCTTTTTTTTTGGTTATGAGGTTCAATTTCATTGTTCAGGTCCGTTTGTTTCCTAGGTTTTAATGACTAGTTAACTTATTTTCATGAATGAAGAATCATGTAACATGGGGATTTTTGTCTAGAATTGTATTTATATTTTATTATTGAACAAACAAAAGGTTACATGGCTGTAAATTTAATTTGGTTACTTTTAATGATGTTGAATCTTAATATAAATTGTTAGTTATAAATAATTGGATTAACTTGGAGATTTTGATAAAAATAAACATGTTTAGTATTATAATTTCCCATAATGTGTGAAAAATTATTCTAGAACGTAAAATAATATAAAAATATATATTTTGATCTGCATCAACCATTGAAATGGTTTGATGAATAGTATAGAAGATGATAATGAAAATTGAAAACTTGTCGTCCTTTAATGTTATAAATCAACACATCTCGGATGGTATTTTCATTTTTTGTATAAAAGGATGGGGATGGGGAGATTATGATAAACTATTACATTATAATAATATCATTCATGTTAAATGTATGTTACTAGAGTTATCATACCATTTCAGTGATGGGTGGTGAAGAATGAAACAAGAAAAGAAAATTACATGAAGGAAAATAAAAGAACCGGAAAAAGTACTTTATCTCTTGAGTTTATCTCATTTAAGAGAATCTTAAGGATAATTTATTTGGTGTTTTGATGAGACTAATGTCTTTTCGACGTGGGGGAGAATCTTGGAGAGTGATTTGGGAATAACATTGGCATTTCCCTCTAAGCGATTCACACTAGTGAGTTGCAATGACTCATTTTGTCAATTCCCTTCACCGACTCTAGCCTAGATTCACACAAGATACACCATGAATTTTTGTGAACAACTGGTGTGGAGAAGTATATAAATCCATATCCCTAGAAAGAGAAATTAGGCCTACCGATACCATGAACATATGAAAATGATGCTTCGGATGAAAGGGTTCTATCTTTGCATCTGGACGTGTTGGCTCTAGAAAGGATTTCTCAGAGTGTCTGATCTCATGACTGGAAAGCTTTCCATTAAGTAAGATAATATTTTACAATTGAATAAATCATGAAATATACACAAGAGCTTCCCATGGACACCCATAGCTCACTCAATGGACTTCTGGAAGGATATCAAAAAAGAATCCCCCATATCTTTTAGAGAACATGTGACTTAAAACAATATAAAATTGAACAAATTTATGAAATTTGAAATATAAAGTCTTATACAATGACTAAAGATAGTATAAATAATCAATGAATATATTTTATGATCCTCATGTGCTTCACATGAATCACTAAGGCCATGTGAAAACACCATGAAATGTTTTATAGATCAAATATAACTCGTTTGGAATAATATTTATGTCACACAATTTCCACTACACATGTAAAAGAATGTCACACGGTTCCCTCCAGGTAAGCCATCATGGTATCATCACTACTAGAAAAGGGGGCATTGAAGCCCCCCAGAATCGGGCGACAGCCATTGGCGGTCGCTATAGATATCTAATAGTGACCGCCAATGGCGGTCGCTGGCCTTGATAAAAAAAACCCGAGCCTTCCCCCCCCCCCCCCCCCCCCCGCGCCCCCCTCTCGATCGAACCCTACTCCCCCCCCCCCCCCCGACGACGCCCTCCCCCCCGCCTCCTGGCCTCCCCCACCACCCCCCGTCGTTGCCCCCCCGACGCCGCCCTCCCCCCCGCCTTCCGGCCTCCCCCGCCGC
The DNA here is from genome assembly GCA_963277665.1 of Viscum album. Taxonomy (NCBI): domain Eukaryota; kingdom Viridiplantae; phylum Streptophyta; class Magnoliopsida; order Santalales; family Viscaceae; genus Viscum; species Viscum album. Next base: position 792,528 of record CAUJRU010000362.1, read on the forward strand.
CCGGCCTCCCCCGCTCCCCCCGCCTCCCGGCCTCCCCCGCCGCCCGGCCTCCCCTGCGCCCCCCCTGGGTCGGCCGAACCGGGGCAACCCGACCCGGGTCCGACCCGGTTGACCCGGCCCGGCCCGGCTCGACTGGCTCGGCTCGACCGAGGGGCGCGGGTGGAAGCCGCGGGCGCAGCCCGCGGTCAAGGGAGCTGCGGCCCGTGTGCGGGCCGCACGGGTCGTCAGCGGACGCGGTGCATTACCGCGTCCCGACCGGAAGAACCGGACCCGCGGACCGCGGGTCCGCTGGCCGCCACCGTGGCTCAGCCACAGCGGCGCGCCGGGGCACCGCCGCCGGCTTCCGCGGGCCGCCGGAGTCGCTCCGGTGGCCCTTTTTCCTTCTCGTCTGCGCCGATGTTCCTTCCGGGTTCCGTTCTTCACTGCGGGATCACCCAACATCCGTTGCGGCACGTTCCATCGTCGCCCGTCAATTCCGCACAAAAAGAAGAACGGCGGAGGGTCGTCGGGCCGTGTTCGTTGGCCCGCACCCTCCGCGTTAGAGATAAACAACGGGAGAAATTGTTCAACACATGAACCGACAATTTTAATAAAATAAAATTGATCATTTGAAACCGGCTCTTTAATTTTTAAAGAACGTTCATGGGAATATAAAGAGGGGTATTCCAAAATTATAAAATCCCTACCTCCTCGATCGTCGCGCGCGGGCGTTCTTCGTGGAAAAGCTCCTCGCGGAAGAGAGGGATCGTCTCGTCGTCGCGGGGAGGCGTCGCGTCGTCGCGGAATCCGGTGTTGAGTCGGCGAACTCAACGCACCATGAAACAGCAGATTTAATTTAATTAATTAAATCCGTGTTTTTGGTTAAGAACCACGAAGGAGATAAAAAGGAAGGTCCAAGATTCTTACCTCAAGAAGCCGATCGAAGATCCGTCACGGAGGAAGAGACGTCGCAGAAGAACGTTGTCGGCGATGCGGATCAAGGCGTCGCGTCGTTGATTTCCAGGATCGGCGTTCTTCGCGTTCTTCGCATTCTTTTCGTTCTTCGTGAGGTAGAAGAAGAAACAAGGATCCTCTCAAATCTTCTCAGAAAATTTTGGGTTGGTCTTATTTTATTAATATGTCAACACACGAAAACAGGTTAAGAAACGATTGAATTAATTCGTTGAATTAATTCAACGAAAGAAACAGGCCATTTAATTCACGAAAGAAACAACCCATTTAATTCACAAAATAAACTGCCCAATTAAATGGTCTGTTAAGAATTTAGAAAACGCGTCAGTTGACTTTCATTAAGACGGGTTTTCACGGGTGCGTTTCTTAGCGGAAAGAAACGGCGGGGCTCGTGCGCGCCCCACCTCACAAATATCCTACCAAGGGGGTAGGATATTTCTGGATAGCATCCTATCCAGTTCAACTTAGTTCAAGCCGCCTTTAAGTGGATTCAAGTGGCTTCCAAGCGGCTTAAGTGAAATAAAATAAAGTTGTCGCAAAATTATTTTATTTCTTAACTTTATGCCCGAAAATTAAAAACCACACCCGAGAAAACGCAACTCCGGAAGAGGCGTTTCTAAGCGAATATTGGCGCTGCGATTTCATCGGTGCCCTCAAAATTCGATTCCGGGCACCGGTTCAAAAGTTAGAAAAACCCGCTCGTACGTTCACTGAACGTACCCGAGCCAAACATCGGAAAATGATTCTGGGCAGACCGGGCCTCGGAATCAGGCGCCGTCAGAAACTGCGTTCTTGTAAAATTCCAAAGAAAATTAAGAAAAAAATTTCCTTGAAATTTACGGGTCTTTAGATTACTCCCACCACAGGGCTTTACGTCCCTGTAAAGCTTCAACACAAACTAGGGATACAAAGGCGGTAGTGAGCACGCATCTGAGCCTTCTGCTCCCATGTGCTCACCTGGACCTTCTCTGTCGTGGCCCGGACCACCTCTGGTCTCACTAGAGCTGCCATGATTTCTTCCTTGTCGATAAGAGAAATCTGGTCTCATCCCCTGGATGAACCACGTTCTTCGCCTAATACGGTCAATCCCGACATGGATGATATTAATCCATACCAAGGATGACGTCGTAAGGCCTCGACGCTACTACCAAGAGATCCAACCGTTACTCTCGCCTCCAAGGGTTGAGTCACACTGTCGGATTCAGTGTGTGATAACTGAGTCTCCTCCAGTAGATGTCTCACGGGTGAGGGTCAAGTCAACAGTCTAAACCAGAACCTCTTAGTAACAACACAAGAGAGGACAGGAAAGTAAAATGCCACAAGAAAAGGTGTCTTTTATTACTGCAGCTCAAGTACAAAGACACAAAGCATCTATAAACACACATCAAAAAAACTAGAAGCAACGTGAACAAAAGTCTCCAGGTCTGGAGCTAGTCCCGCTCCTGTCCATCTGCTCCCAGAGCTCCATGATCGTAGGCCTCAGCTGCCTGAAGCTGAGCTCTCCCATGTCCTCATGTCCCCTGCGGTCGGGGTGGACCGCCTGGTGGTGGTGGTGGCAACACCCCGAAGCGCCGTCCACCTCCTGCTGCACGACCAACTCCCCTGTCATGGCCGCCTGCTCCTTGTGGCCCGCCCTGATCGAACCTCTGCCTCTGCCTGGGGGGTCCTTCATTCGTCTGCTGGTCATCCGTATGGCGGGTCGGACAGTCACGAGCCATGTGACCAACCCCGCCGCAGGAGTAACACTGCCCTCTCATGGAAAGTCGTTGTCCACCCCGAGTGCCTCGAGAAAATGATCCAGAGTCATGCTAACGACCACATGTAGGTCCAGTATTCTTGGACCCCTGTGTCATCCGTCTACTGCCCGCTGCAGAAGACTCTGCCGCATGCCGGTAAGTGGTGGGTCCTGCTGCTGGAGACTGCTCAGCAAGGAAACTCTCCAGTAAGAGGGCTCGCTCTAACACCCCTTCCTGAGTCGGAATGTTGAAGGAGATTATCAAAGCCCTGATCTCATGCCTCAGTCCCTGCTCGAAGTTCCGGGCCTAGAAGAACGGGTCCCGTACCATATCTGTGGAGTAGCGCGAGAGATCAGTAAATCTCGCCGAGTACTGGGCCACTGACATGCTGCCCTACCGTAGCTGTAGTAGCTCCTAGATGCGCACCGCTCGGAGGGTGGCTGGGAAAAACTCAGAGCGGAAGATGCGCTCAAAGTCTGTCCAGAGGAGAGACGCCTCGTCGTGCACCTGGAGCATCAAGCTCCACCATCTGCCTGCTGCCGCGTGCAGGAGACTCGCTGCGAGGATCACCATGAGGTCTGCCGGGGTCCTCACTAATCTGAAAACCCGAACAGCTGCCTCCAGCCAGTCCTCGGCGGCCTGAGGGTCCGTCTCCCCGCGGAACCTGGGCGTTCTCTAGCGCTGGAACTCATGCAGTGCACTAAGGCGACGTGCATCGCCAGCGGCTGGGGCTGGTAGCATCGGTGCCTCGGCGGGTATAGGTACCGCCGGTGCCTCAGCTGTCAAAGGACCCTGTACCGAGTCCTCGACGCTCGGTGGGCTGTCATCACGCTCCACTCTCGGAATCCTACCTGGCTGTCGTCGTGGGGCCATCCTGAAAAAGGGAACAAGTGCGCCACCGTTAGGACTGTATACCTGGTGAGCTGACAGAAGTAATCACATGGAAAACTTGAAACACACATGCAATCAATGTTTTCGTGCATTAAGTTGGAAATCAGAAGTCAGGGTCCTGGTGTACGGATACGTCGGCCACCGCACCAACACTGGACTCCCTGGACTGATAACCACACCCAATACGCTAAACACTATTTCTTCACATAGAAGAAAGATCAGAGTCCCCGGTAGAACCGACCACCTTTGATACCAATTTGTCACGACCCGTCCTCGGGGCCCGTGCTGTGACTACCCCAAGCCCGCCTTCCATAGGCCATGGGCTGGCGACTAGCACCAAGGCGTAAATCCCAGCAAAAAGGGAAGGCATTGCTTTTGAAAATTAAACAAGCACCACAGAGTAAGCAAGCGGAAAAGTAAACACTAAGTAAAAACTATGCAAGCTGTGCTGAAAGTAAAAGGGGACGGAAATACAAGCCCAACTGTAAAGTACAACTGAAAGGAAAAACTGTAGCGTCGAGCGATCCTCTAGAAGTCCCACCTGAAGGGTGGGTACAGATAGCTCCAATGCTCCTCGGGTCCCGCCGTCCGCTCCGAGCACGTCTCGCTCAGTTGTCCACCTCCAGGTACTGACTCGTCGTGTAGTCCACCTCCGGGTACCGTCCAATCCTCGAACACTCGGCCTCCATCAGCACTGCCTGTCGTCTGCAACCAACACAACGAGGTGCGGGCATAGCCCGTGCAGGGGTGAGTATAACGATACTCAGTAGGGACCCCGAGACCCTCAAGGTCTCTCTAAAACCAACAAGGATAACCACAAAGAAGATCTCAACAGATAACCTCTACTTAGATATATGCCCATACATATACCTAAGTTATCAAGTAACCCATCTCAATCATGAGGCAAACACAAGGTCAAAAGTCTCAGCTCAGACTAGGATTTTCATCATCGAAACCATAACAGCTGAAGAGTTCCGTCTCTGGAGTGTACAGTGGTCCTGTCACAACTCCGAGATACTGCCCACTAACTTAAGACTACTGTAGTACTCCACCTATCGAGTAATGCAGGCCAGCCGCTACAACCAAGCGCTCCCATGTGCCGCTACAACCAAGCGCACCTCTGTCATGGGTCTGCCGCTACAACCAAGCGCTCCCATGTGCCGCTACAACCAATCGAACCTCTGTCGTGGGTCTGCCGCTACAACCAAGCGCTCCCATGTGCCGCTACAACCAAGCGCACCTCTTTCGTGGGTCTTCCGCTACAACCAAGCGCTCCCATGTGCCGCTACAACCAAGCGCACCACTGTCGTGGGTCTGCCGCTACAACCAAGCGCTCTCATGTGCCGCTACAACCAAGGGCACCTCTGTCGTGGGTCTGCCACTACATCCAAGCGCTCCCATGTGCCGCTACAACCAAGCGCACCACTGTCGTGGGTCTGCCGCTACAACCAAGCGCTCCCATGTGCCGCTACAACCAAGCGCACCTCTGTCGTGGGTCTGCCGCTACAACCAAGTGCTCCCATGTGCCGCTACAACCAAGCGCACCTCTGTCGCACACCGAGTCGTTCGATCAGCAGTCGTCGGGTCTCAGTCAGCTACACGGTCTCCGTGCTCCGCCCGCTCGTCTCCGGGAGGGTCCGCTCCACGAGCTGCTAGTTGATACTCCAAGTATCACAAAGTCCTGCAAGGAAGTATCTCGAAGGACCACCTCGTTATAGGGGTCTCAACGCAACAGACGGCACGTCAATCGGACGCCCGGTCTGTGATTTATTAGCCTTTTCGTCCTAGGGGCCCGGTTGGTTTCGTGAGTGAACCAATCCGGCCGTAGCTCAACTATACCCCGAACACTCACAGGGTATACTCATAGGGATCGTTTTTCAACATGATCACCAATGCCGCTGACGGTTCGTCAAACGGACGTCTGGTCTGAAAGATATCAGCTTTTCCGTTCCAGGGGCCCGGTTGGATTTCAGTGCGATCCAACCCGGCCACTATCCATCTGCATCCAAAACTCGGGCGGAGGATGCCAAAAGTTCCGTCTCATCAAGAGGAACTCAACGCAATAAACGGCGCGTCAATCGGACGCCCGGTCTGAGAGTTATTGGCTTTTTCGTCCCAGGGGCCCGGTTGGTTTTTAAGGCAAAACCAACCCGACCGTACTCCACCTGCGTCCAAACCTCGGGCGGAGTATGTCAAAAGATCCGTCTCACTTAGAGGAATTCAACGAAACATACGGCGCGTCAATCGGACGCCCGGTCAGTTAGTTATTGGTCTTTCCGTCTCACACCCACCCTGGGAAACTTCCCAGGAGGTCACCCATCCTGATCACTGCTCTAGGCCAAGCACGCTTAACTACGGAGTTTTAACTACGTAGGCTCCCGAAAAGGAAGGTGCACCTTGAGTATAGTATACTGAAATGACCGTCTTGATCCAAGGATCGCGTTGTCACTGACGGCGCGTCGTTTGGAGGCCCGTAGCTCAAGATACGGCCATTTGAACAAAAACGTCAGAAGAAGGGGGTCCGGGCCCGAGCCGACCCGGCCCGACCCCCCCCCCTGGGTCGGCCGAACCGGGTCGGCCCGAACCGAGCTCGGCTCGACCGGCTCGGCTCGGCCGAGGGGCGCGGGTGGAAGCTGCGGGCGCAGCCCGCGGTCGAGGGAGCCGCGGCCCGCGTGCAGGCCGCACGGGTCGTCAGCGGACGCGGCACATTGCCGCGTCCCGGCCGGAAGAACCGGACCCGCGGACCGCGGGTCCGCTGGCCGCCACCGCGGCTCAGCCACGGCGGCCTGTCCGGCGGCGCGCCGGGGCGCCGCCGCCGGCTTCCGCGGGCCGCCGGAGTCGCTCCGGTGGCCCGTTTTCCTTCTCGTCTGCGCCGATGTTCCTTCCGGGTTCCATTCTTCACTGCGGGATCACCCAACATCCGTTGTGGCACGTTCCGTCGTCGCCCGTCAATTCCGCACAAAAATAAGAACGGCGGAGGGTCGTCGGGCCGTGTTTGTTGGCCCGCACCCTCCGCGTTAGAGATAAACAACGGGAGAAATTGTTCAACACATGAACCGACAATTTTAATAAAATAAAATTGATCATTTGAAACCGGCTCTTTAATTTTTAAAGAACGTTCACGGGAATATAAAGAGGGGTATTCCAAAATTATAAAATCCCTACCTCATCGATCGTCGCGCGCGGGCGTTCTTCGCGGAAAAGCTCGTCGCGGAAAAGAGGGATCGTCGCGTCGTCGCGGGGAGGCGTCGCGTCGTCGCGGAATCCGGTGTTGAGTCGGCGAACTCAACTCACCATGAAACAGCAGATTTAATTTAATTAGTTAAATCCGTGTTTTTGGTTAAGAACCACGAAAGAGATAAAAAGGAAGGTCCGAGATTCTTACCTCAAGAAGCCGATCGAAGATCCGTCGCGGAGGAAGAGACGTCGCAGAAGAACGTTGTCGGCGATGCGGATCAATGCGCCGTGTCGTCGATTTCCAGGTTCGGCGTTCTTCGCGTTCTTCGCGAGGTTAAAGAAGAAACAAGGATCCTCTCAAATCTTCTCAAAAGATTTTGGGTTAGTCTTATTTTATTAATATGACAACACACGAAAATAGGTTAAGAAACGATTGAATTAATTCGTTGAATTAATTCAACGAAAGAAACAGCCCATTTAATTCACGAAATAAACCGCCCAATTAAACGGTCTGTTAAGAATTTAGAAAACGCGTCAGTTGACTTTCATTAAGACGGGTTTTCACGGGTGCGTTTCTTAGCGGAATGAAACGGCGGGGCTCGTGCGGGCCCCACCTCACAAATATCCTACCAAGGGGGTAGGATATTTCTGGATAGAATCCTATCCAGTTCAACTTAGTTCAAGCCGCATTTAAGTGGCTTCAAGTGGATTCCAAGCGGCTTAAGTGAAATAAAATAAGGTTGTCGCAAAATTATTTTATTTCTTAACTTTATGCCCGAAAATTAAAAACCACACCCGAGCAAACGCAACTCCGGAAGAGGCGTTTCGAAGCGAATACCGGCGCTGCGATTTCATCGGTGCCCTCAGAATTCGATTCCGGGCACCGGTTCAAATGTTAGAAAAACCCGCTCGTCTGTTCACTGAACGTACCCGAGCCAAACTTCGGAAAATGATTATAGGCACACCGGGCCTCGGAATCAGGCGCCGTCAGAAACTACGTTCTTTTAGAATTCCAAAGAAAATTAAGAGAAAAATTTCCTTGAAATTTACGGGTCTTTACAAAATTAACTTGACTTATTCTCCAAAAAACCATACAAATTATATCAATATTGGTTGTCACTCTACCTTGCCCAAGATTCTTGGTTATAGCTACTTATTTTTATATATTTCATTCTCCATTATGAATATAAATACTTCCTTTTTCTGATGTGATGGATGCACATTGGAAATATATATTGTCATAATCATGATATCAAACCAATTAATCCATCCCAATAATGAGGTAAAAATATATCATCTTAAGGGTGAATAGGTTCCATAAGAAATGAAATGATCCTATCTCATGGGGAACTCCTTTCACTTGTTTACACTCTCTCATCGAATATCCAAGAGAATATCGAGTATCATCATGCCACAAAAATACACTATCTCGATGACAAGACTCTACATAATTTCCGTAGATTTATAAGAGTGAGATTTGTCTTTTTCAAATAGAGTAGAAACTAGGGAAGTGGATACTAATATTATACCTCATACCATAGATGGACATGTACTCTTATCCTTATTGATTAGATTAACACTATGTATCTATCCTAATTCATAACCCAATTATACATCTTAACATACCTTGGAAGGCCCAATCTACTAGCACTATAAATCTAGAATCACGCTTCCTTGGTTAGGACCACTTCCTCAGCCTACATGAATAATCGTTCTACAACTACCTAGATAACATAATGTTATTGATCCTTCTCCCAAAGGCAGTGTTTGTAATGATCCTCTTGCATTAGATGTTGGTGTAAATTTCCAATATAATATCTAAATATTCCCCATCATACTATAATCCAAACACTATATTAGTGCTCTATACGACTAGGGTTTCATGTGGCCCTTTTTACCACACTCATGATAGACCATATGGATACATAGGAACAAACATTTCTACTACTGCATTATGAAGAAAGGGCCAAAAAATGTATCCTACCACTATTTAAAGTAGTTATGGGTCTATGAGATAAACTACCATAGCTCACACCCACATCCTCTCTTTGGTTATGCTCAGTAATCAAAGATTGGTTTACTATGTCAGTAACTGTTCCGAAATGAAACACATTCACCTAAAATCAGATTTCTTATCTGAGAGCATCCACAAATCATATTGCTTTGGATAAATCTTCAGCTATATGGATTAGTTAGAAATGTTAAAGCTCTATAAAACTGGATATGTAATCTATAAGATATAGTGTTCTTTACTCCGAGTTCATAAAATATCTACCTCTATCATCACTCAACATCTCATGAAAGAAATAATCTTAACAAGAAGTTTGGGAATCCCTCTAAACCATATCTAGATGACGATCTACCCGGTTCATAAATTCCCACATTTGTTTGCAATAATCACGTATAATGTATATTGAAATGTTAAACCTTATCTTAGGATGGGTCTCTAGATGCTATAATATAAAAATCATGGCCTCCATATATGACCCCATATCCTTTGGACCACCATACATTGAAAAAGATGGAGTATTTTGCTACTAAAATTCCCAAGTCAACTCCACCACAGGAGAAGTTTTTCATGAGGATCCCTTCATAGTATGAATAATATGTAAGGGTCCTCACAAAACTAGGAATCACCACCTATAGATGGCATAGTAGGTGGTTCTAAGACTAGCACTACAAAAGGTAACATTAGTCTCTCAAGGCCCACACTCTATGGAGAATGGTCATCACCAACCTCTTGGTGCACAAATCATGGATGTTCTAGTGGTACAAATATACAAATTATAAGAAAACATCTTATAATAAATTTTACAATGATTTATATCCCAAACTTAAGAATAGGATACGTAGAATATTTAATTTATATGACTCACACCACTCTACCTACTCCTACAACTATTTTTGTGTGATGTATAAGTCCATAAGGAATCACAAAAGATACTCCATAGTTTACACAATGATGGTTGCATTAGGTTTAGTTTATCTATTCATGTTAGGTGTTAGTATATAGTGGTTCCATTTTATGTAATAGAGAAATACAAAATTTAATTTTCAATTGGAATCACCATTTACTGGTAACCATTTCATATATTTTTTTATAAAAACTATTTTTTTTCAAATATATATATAAAATAGTCTGGTTAGATGAGTTACTATTACCAATTAATAGAGTAATTTATTTTTAAACAGAAATTGACACATCACGTTACTACAAAAAGACTTTTACATTCGGCATCATAATAAATTTTTCATATATGATGTTTTTATTATATGGGTTACCCTTCCCAATTTATAAACTCCCTTTCATTTTATAAAGTGTTATTGGAAATCATTTTATCACATATATAAATTTTTCATCCCATAAAACAAATGGTTCATGGCCCAAACATGTCATATTTGGTTAATTAATGTGTCATTATGAATCTATATAGGAATGCACCATTTAGGTTGATGTAGACACTTTAATATCCATTCTTATTTCATAAATACAAAAACAGTATCATTTCATTAGAAATAATATGAATTAACATGGAAATAATTGCAGTAACATGATACACATGTAAGAATGTTGAATCATTACATAATCATGGTATACATATAAACATGGCACAAAATCATGCAGTCAGTAAATGAAAACTAAATGTCATGGATTATCCAGGACATGTGTATCACACTATTTAAAAAATGATGCATGAGTCCAATATCTCATTATTGTATTGGGATTAGGGTAAAAATGAATCCATATCAACTATAATAAACACAACATATAATGTGTGCCTCCCAATAGTGATATCAATTCAATTGTAATAGACATAATCCATATCAGCAATATCCCATCCACGATAATTTGGATTTTACCATATACTTGGGTTAGCGACTCCCATGTTCATTATCATTACCAAATTTTGGAATGTTCTTAGTTTCCTACCTAATAACCCAAATAATATGAAAAAATAAAAAGATTTTATCAAATACCACATTGTGATATCCAAGACCATCTCACTCGAAAATAGTATCCCAACTGGCGGCCTCTTGTCCTCAAACGTGCCTCCTAATATAATAAAGGATGTCAAATAGCAATGACAGTATGTATGTGAATCGTGGTTGGATTATTATCTCATGAACAGTGCATGGAACATATAAAAATAAAAATAGAAAATAAAAATTAATGAATAAATGAATAAATGAATAACCAAAAGTATAGTAAGTAAAAATCCAGATGAGATAAATATAACAAAGAATAATAATCATTAATGTATCCAAATAAATTTAACTCATTATTATTTACATAGGAAACATGTTTTCATTGAAACAGACACATATACAAAAAATTATATCAAGAAAACCAAATATTCCTCTAATATAATCTTGAGCCTATGCACTATTGTGTTCTCTAATCTCTCATACTATAAATGAATCACGAATCCATGATTGGATTCTTGACATTGTCTCTAACTGCACCCATGAATTATTTCTGGGTACCAATTAGTGGACTAAATAGGGTTTGAGATATAATTAGTAGGCCACTACAAATATTGTCTATAATTAATACAATATTTTCCTATATTCTATAACATTGCGAAAATTTAATTTTTATGAAGATATAAAGATATGGGATGAAATTACGTTTAAAAGAACAAGTTATTAGAAGTAGTTTATAAATTATGAATAACTATATAACAAATAAATACCCATCTACATTCTATGGAGGAATATCATGTATCATGAAACTGTATCATAAATTGAATAATCATGAATTAGACTTATTAGGGATACGACCTCAGAATAATGACCAAGGTGTTCTATTTAAGTTCATCGATCTTTTTCATAGTAAAATCAATGTAATGTTGAAATACATGGTCCAAGAACAAGGGTCTCATGGTTGTGGTGTTCTCATCATGTCCATAGACATCATCCTTAAAAATATTATATAACATAGTCCTACAAGGGAATGGAACCTAGGCTCCATGTCTATGGAATCCTCTTCGAGTTTATAGATCTCATCCATTAAAAGCTCAGTAAATATTTTCATGGATCACAATGATCATGTATGTCATGACCCTTCCCAGTGGGCACTTTCAGTAACTCTCCAAGCCCACCTCTAATAAACCTAGTGTTGGAGACTAGCACTGAGAAGGAAAATAACTAACATTGGAGTACTTATCCTATGAAATTGAACACACTCACACATCTCCAAGCATATAAGATACTGAAATATAATAACAACTGAAAATCCATTAATGCATGAATCTAAATCCCACAACCCAAGTATGGAATGAAGTAAAGGAAAGTAAATACGGTAAAATAAAAGCCCACCACAAAGAGTCATAAAACAATTCCAGCATAAAATTAAACTGGGACTACTATTAAAATAGATTAAGGACACACCTCAGTTTGTCTTGTCTCACTAAGCACTATTTGGTCCTGGTCCATCAAGGACTGTTTCAAAAGGATGATCTTCAGCATAAGTCACAACACTTATGGGCAATTATAATGTAGTGTTGAGTATAAAAATTACCGATAGGACACCATTGAAACAACAAATCATACAAGAAAGTAATTACCATCATCTATACACATGTATATGTCTACAAATCATATAACAAGAATATCCAAATATACTCAATAAGACACATTTTCTAAAAGTAAGTCACAATGTTATATATTATCCTAAGGTTTCAACCTGAACATTTCACATATCACTTGTCTGATAGAACACACTCTTGGGTCTGATAGCCCCAATGTCGTCTATCCGAGAGCTACTTCTCATCAGATCTCTATATTAAAAGTAGTTGATTAAGGTATGAAAAGATATGATACACAAATGGGGATCACTCCAAATAGAAAAGGGTGACACCAATAACTCAATCTAGATTAACTTGCTTAGTATAGGATATACGCTCGCACAGTGTTGGACTTGACAATACTAAGAACACCACCAAGGGAACGAATATGAATAGAAGATCTCACATTGAGCCTCAGGGAGGGATTTCAAAAATTCTACCTAAGAAGACATGTTTAATAGAATTTTTTCCATTATGTGGGAGTGGATTTCATACTAAAACTCAGATAAAGGATAAGGGGAATGCACCCAAACAAATCATTTCCAAGATACAGAGGAAAAGGGATCGAATCCATGATTAAGAAAATACACAACATGTAGAAGGGTTAAATGTCGTGTCCCTTGACCATGATTTCTACAAATGTTAAAATCATGTGTATCATCCTTTGTCAATGTTCGCGTACAAATACATGGAATGTTATCTAACTAGGTATTCTACTTGTGTTCTAGTACATAAAGTTTCTCGTGTACTTCCCTAGACCGAATGGCATGCTGCAACCTGTAAACCCCAAATTAGTTTTTGGCACCCTCTTAGGTACATGATGAGTTATCAGGGGGGAGTTAACATGTCGGGTGATAGGGTCACACATCGTGTGATACTAAACTATCTATAGAAACCAAATCTGCTATACAAGGGGACCCACATAGTGTCTAGAAATGAATTATATGTCGTGTCATGCTGAATTTTTTGGATTCACAGATATAGTTAATTACATATTATTTAGTGTTCTAGCAACTAATTTAGCCTCAAATCACACATAAAATAAAGGGGAAATCTTTTTTGAACCACACCGGAGATGAAAAATAGCTTTATGCCCTTTGGGCTGTTTCAAAAAAAGATTTCAAAAGTGTTCATTGTTGCACATCAATGAGCATGAAAACTTAATATATGCATCATTAGATAGATTTTATTCTCCATCATTGCTCTACATTCATGTTATGATGATCGCAAATACACATTATCTGATCATTGAAACATGAAATTGTTGTGCAATGATTGATTCATCATAATATGTCAAACCATGGGCCAAATGAAGAATTCCGAAGATGAACGAAGAAATCTGAGGTGAATGAATATGAACAATCAAGAAGAATGCACCTCATTCGTTGTTTGTGTTGAACTCGATTCATTTCCATGACAATAAAAATGAATAATCAACAATCACATAGTAATTCTCCCAAAAACTGATTAATCTAACCCATCCCACAAGACAAAAGATCTTTGAATCAATTCATTGGTTGATTGATTCATATTCATCATAAAAATTAAAATTGGGGAAAGAAAACTGAATAAAAAACCATTCTACCTCAATTCAGATCAATCACTGATGAATACTGGAGGTGTGATATGATCATTGGAAAGATCCTATGATTCAGTTGCATATCAATTATTGATCTACGATATGGTAGTTATTATCCTAAGAGATATCCCTCAATTCTCCCTCCAGTGGTTCTCCAATGGCTCCAAGGTTATGTACCTATCCCTATAATTCTGTCATAATAGTCTACATAAAGAAACAATAATCATTATGGCAACAAAAAAATAATTAAAATAATTTATTAAATTATTTTATTCATTTCCACACCAACGAGGAATTTCCAAAAACTCCCCATGATGACCAAAGTTATGTCTCACCTACGGTAAAACACAACTCTTGAACTCAACGGCGACCTATGATTTTTGATCCAAGACCTCGTTTATAGGTTTTTAAAATTTTCATGAAAACTATCTATATGTTCTATATAATATATTTATTATATTTTAAATATTTATTCTGGGAACACTGGCCCTCAAAATTATAGATCATCTTAGCACCTGATCTAAAAAATAATACATGGATAATTCAAATCAATACATTCTCCCAACCAGGGTTCTTTATGTTCAAAAAATCCAAAATAAGGGCTACACAATGTGTTGTGGGTATTGAGCACAAATATGAGATTCCTGCTCCCATGTTCTCTTTTGTAGATTCATGTATTCGCCATGAAAACACACTAAAGGAATCACTCACACATGAAGTATCACCTCCTTCATATCCTAGATCTCATTTAAGTACTGAGAAAAGGTAGCTCTGGCCTCAATTTCAAGCACACCCATTCAATAACATGTGATGGGTGCTAGATGTACCTCCTTAGATGTGACACATAGAAGATGTCATGTTCCGGGTCTAACTGTGGAGGTATATTTAAATGGTATGACACCTTTCCAACCCTACATAGTATGTGGAATGGTCCCATGAATTTTATAGATAACTTATCACCTGGTAAATTATTTGTAATCCACTTCATGTTAAAACTCATAAGAACACATGTTCTCTATTATTGAACTCCAAATTCCTCCATAGTCTATCAATGTAATACTTTTTATGACTCTATGAATTCTATATCCACTTCTATATGATTTTCACCTTCATGGTGGTTTTTCATACCATCTCTGGTCCTATGAGTTCAGAATCTCCTAGTTCAGTCCAGAAAAGTGGTGACCGTAATGGTCACCCTTAGAAGGCTTTGAATGGTGACATATCTATGGTAGAATGATAGATATTGTTGTATGAAAACTACACCCATCGTAGGTGATCCTCCAAAACTACGGACAATGTCTAAAATTTATGTTCACACCATGTCCTCCAAAACCTGAATGGATACCTCAATCTGGCCGTTAGTTTTGGGGTCAAATATAGTAATCTAGCATAACTATGTCCCAAAATACTCTTATAATCCCCTCCCCAACAATGATTTGAAGTGATAATAATACTTATAATTTATTGGCGATGGAAATCCAATGAATTAGAATATCTCCTACACATTGAGGCGTATTTGTCACTATACTGAATTCTACTCCCCAAATGCTATGAATTGGGATGATTTGGTGAGTCGGTATATGATCACCTAGTTGGAAACATTTCCCTTGGATGTACATGGTAATGCTACCATGAATTCAATGGATATATCTTCCACTTATACATTTCTACCACAATTTATTGAGCTAAACTCATAGGAACTTGATATTCATCATTTAGTTATTGACAAGTAAGGAATCAAGAGACATAATCTACAACTCCTTTATTTATCCCTTGCCACCAAAACTGACATTAGTGGTCATAGTATATCAATAACACACATGTATATATCTCCAACTGATATTTATTAAACTCTATCAAAACTTACTCCCACATCATCACATATTACCACCATGTGTCCTCTAAAAATATCAAAACTCTCTCCCCCTCCCTTAGAAAATCCATTTGAAGCATATCCGGTGTAAATTTGAGAATATAGGTTCTCATAGTCAGTATCACATATTTGTGCCTCCCAGATTTGTTGCTGGTGATATCATGACTTGAGGTAAATAGTCGATAACTATTGTGCCCATCTAAAATGAACAAAGAGTTCATCGATCCATTGTAGTGGGTACTTATAATTCACAATCATATGGTTAAAGTGCTGGTATTCCACACAGAACAACAATATCTCATACACTATTTGTACAAAAACACTAGGGCTACCTAGGGTGAAACCATGGGTCTAAATAATCTCTTCTTCTATAATTCATTCAACTGTACCCTCAACTTGTGATGCTCTTCAAGACCAATCTTATATATAGGCAAATATATTGATGTTTTCATATGTCTTAGTTTAATGCAGAAGCATGTCTATCAGTGGAGAGGTAAGCCTGAAACATACTTAGGGATGATTTCCTCAGACTCCACCACCACGATGGGAAACTGATAACTCATTAAGTCCACAACACCTAGAGTAAGTCAAAAAAACTGATGAGTAATCAGATTCACACATTTATGCATGAGTATATACTACACTATAAGGGTTTCCTTTTCACTGAAACAGGAGAACATAGCTTCGTCACTATGGATACACTGCATCCTCCCTCTGAAATATTCAATCAAGGAATGATATATGGATAGATAGTCCATACCTAATATTACATCGTAAGGCATACTTGCTGCTAAAAATAGATACCAAGATAAACTCTCACCTCCATGAGTTAGGTCATATTTTCAACACAATTGTGTGATTGTTGAGTTGTCTTTAGTAAGAGTATCCAAGCATAAAGGTCAAGAAAAGGGACCAACTAGGCTCTTCAAGTCTCATACAAGATATGTGGTAAGAATGGAATGACTAGAACATGTTTCAATCAGTAAATAATCAATGTTATAAAATACAAAGATCATGTATAAAATCATTCTAGGAGCCTCTAGGTTGTAATATTCGACAAAATATAACTATCTTGTCACTGATCCTCCAGCTCTTTGAGCCTAGCATAGACAACTCAGGGGTGGTGGTGGTAACCATGGATTTATTTTCTCATAAAATAAACTCTCAACAACCAAAACACACTCTATAACCCTAGAATATGTAGGAATGCATAATGGGATAATTGGATAAGATGTATATGTATAGACCTTACTCAATGGTATGATCCCTTAAGAACTGATCATAAACCATATCCATCGATTAACTAGATAGGTTGTTAAACCTCGATGAATACTCGGACACTACCATGCTCCCCTATTGGATTTTTAGAGTCTTCTAGATACATATTACCCTCATTGAAACAATAAAAAACTACTCTCTGAAGAGACACTCAAACATTCACCACAAATAGAGTTTCTTCATCATGATATTGGGTAACTAACCCCAACCATCACCCTACTAATATATTCACCACAATAGAGTTTCGTCTCTTCTAGGAAAACCATCTAATTTTTTGGTGTCATAACTAGATGGAAAATTAAACTCGAGACCTCAATTATGTCCTTGGATGCCTATGTTTCAAGATTTCCCCAAACCCCAATGGGTCTATTTCACTTAAACTTGTGAAGTTCTCTCAGCCTGCACACCTCATCCACTGATATTGTGGGTACCATGTGTTCCTAAAAAGTTTGGGGTATATTAGGTGTAACAAATGGAGATAACATCTCTTGAATTGTTCCCTCTATCTATGCATCACCACTAAGGGGTCATCTTTATTATCATGATGTTGAATCCTAGCTGTAATACATCATGGATGAATCTTGAAACAAACTAGATGCTCCAAGGTCAATGAGTATATCAATAGTGCTAAATCAAGAAGGACATAGAAACCAAAACCAATTACTATTTGATTCATCTACCATTTTTTACCTTGAAACCAATTTTCTCATGTTTTTATTTTCAACGAACATGATCAGGGTTCGAGAATATGGATACGTCAGCTGCTGCACCAACACTAGAGTCCTTGGCCTGAAAGACAAACTCAAAACAGATAACATCATTTCACCAAACCAATCTAAAAAACTCCTATATTTATGTGGAATTTACTACTCTAACACCTCTCTATCATGACAGTTCCATGTGGGTCCCATGACAAGACTCTATAAGCCCACCTTTAATATGAAAAGGGATACAAACTTGAACTGAGAAGTTATATCACTAAACTTAGAGGCCTTAACCTAATTACATATACACATGTATAGAAATCCTATACTATATAATGCTGATATGTAAATACAACAGAACAACCATGCATAAATACTTTTAAATCCAAAAACTAGAGTACGATTGTAAGTAAAGTACATATGGGAAAATAAAATCCCACCACAATGAGTCTAAAAACAAGTCCAACCTGGAAGAAAACGAGGACTATTCTATGAATACCATTGGAACAAACCTTGGACTGTCTAGTCTCACAAATAATAATTGCATTCTGGTCCACCAAGGACTCTATCAAAAGGTCAATCATCTACACAAGGCATGACACATGTGGGAAAATCCCATATATGGGTTAGTATAATAATACCTATCAGAACACCTGAAAACCAAAAAGTATACATCAATAGAAATATTATGTGATCTAAACAAGTATATTTCTACAACACGTATAATAAGAATATCCAAATATATTCAACAAGACAAACAATCTAAATGTATGTCATAGCCAAAATATTCCATCCAAGGGTTCTATATTGAATATTCCACATAGAATTCATCTGGGAGAACACACTTTTGAGTTTGATATCACTGATGATGTCTGTCTAAGAGGTAATTCTCATCAAATCACACCATTATAAGAATACAATGATGTTCTAAATAGATATGCTTCTAGATGAGGATCAATTAAATGGACATAGGGTGATACCAACAACTCAATCTAGATTAAACAAATAAGTATAGGATTATCACATGTGTAGTGTGTGTCATAATGAAACCAAGAACTCTTCCTAGGGTATGAATATGAATATATGATCTCACTCTTGGCCTCACTGTGGGATTCTAATGACTCTATCCAAGAACTCCTACTGATGTGATAATAGTCCTATGAGTGGGAGGTGATTCCATACAAACCCTCATGGAAAGGATTTGGGGAACACACCCTAATGAAATAGGTCCAATATATATAGAATGAGAGCTCCAAGGCATGTTTATGAAATTAAACATTGTGTATAAGGGTTACACACCATGTCCCTTGACCATAGGCCCTACTTGTGTAAATGGACCATGTCACATCCCATATATGATTCTATATATATGTGAATGGTGTGTCAGCTTTTCATGTACTCTACAAATGTTCCATTTCACATCATAGCCCATGTACTTTTCTATTCTATGTTCATTTAGGAGAGTAAATGGCATGCTCCAACCTGTGTACCCCAACCTGTGTCTGTGTACTCTATGTGGAACCCACCAAGTTATGAGGGGGAGGTCACATGCCATGTGACATGGTCTCACTTCATGTGAAACTTAAATGTCTTGTGAAACCCTATCCACTGAATAGGAGGCCCCACATAACTTGTAGATCATACTTACATGTCCTGTAATGCATAATTTTTTAGATTCTCAAATCAGGTTCCATGCTTGTTATTCCGTGTTTTATCCACCAATTAATCCATACCTATCTCCCCAAATCAATGGATGAACTTGTTCGAGCCTTGTGTTTAAGTAGAAATAACATTCTATCCTTTTGTTTATTTGAAAAATGGATTTGAATGTTGTTCTTTATTTCATACCAAAGAACACAAAAACCAAGTATCTATTTTATCGAATCATTTCTATCTACCTCATCAAACCAAATTCATTTCATTCTAATCCCAGATCTACAATATTATATCATCACAATAAGGCACAAGTTTACACTGATTAATTCAATGTGATATATAGAACCAAAGTACAAATGAATAAATCCCACAATGAATAATGAATCTAAGGAGAAATGTTTAATTACAATCAAGAGGAATTGAACTCAGTTGATGTTCATGTCAACCTCAATTCATTGCTGTAGAAATAATAATTTAGAATCAAAAATAACAAATTAATTATACTAATACCCAATTAATCTAACCCATCCCAAAAAATTATCGATACGTGAATCAATCTGTTGGTCAATTCAATCATGTCTCTTGTAGAAATTAAGAATTGGGAAATAAAACCCAAAAAAACATCCTACCTTGATTTAGATCAATCACTAATGAATAATAGAGTTGTGTCATGATTGCTGGTTATATCCTATGATTCGAATGCACATCGATCGACGATCTATAATATGGATATCATTACACTAAGATATATCCTCTAATGCTCTCTCCAAAGGTTCTACAATGGATTCATGGTTAGGTGGATTACCCAGAAATTCTATCATAAAAATATACTTAAATACTCTCTAATAACTACATCTAAGAAAAATAATTAAAGTAATTTATATTATTATTATATTCATTTGCGCACCCGCATTGACATTTCTATAAATTCCCTACGCCGACCAAGGAACCAACATTTTCAAATTAATGGTACCCCATGATTTATGATCTGGGCCCTTGTTTATAATTTATTGCAATTTTAAGGAAAACTATATGTGTGTGTTATTTAATATAATTAATATATTTCAAACATCTATTATGGGCACAATTTCCTTGGAATCATATGTCATCTCAGTTCGTAGTCTCAAAAATAATCTATACAATATCAATAAATATTACATAGAAAATGTGATTCATTACAATGCCTGAGGTGGTCCTAGAAAGCTAGATCCAAGGAAAGAATATATGAAATTCATGATATAACATATAAGTGGGTATTCGTTTCCTTACCGTATCACCCTTTATAAATATGATCTGTATAATTATTCATGAGTCCATGTTAGTGTTCATTTCTGTTTATACATTGAATTTATCAAAATAATTTCATGTATAAGTGAAAAGGGAAAATATAATGTTGGAGTAGGCTCTATTAATAAATTATATTCAATAAATTATTTAAGGGATCAAGGGTCCATGTAAGCACTCATACTCATTATCAAATGTGACTGACGTTGAATAAATTTGACACTGTCTGATGAACTTTTCTAAAACATAGTTTTATTGAAATGTGATTGATGATGAGTGAATTTGACACTGTATGAATAACTTATCTTAAACCTAGTTTGATTCTATGTAGGATATCTAATGTTGGAGGGATTTTAGTTATCAACAAGAACAAAAATGGAGTTTGTAATTTATAATTACATAAGTTAAAATGGTAATATTACAATTCTTTAATGGGGAAAAGGGTTTGGAAGAACTTTTGGACAAAATATGCACAAAGTATGCACCAACACTATCTAAGAGAGCCACCCCCTTACACGGTTAAGTGAAAAATTGGAAAAAATGCTCTAACAAAGTGTTTTTTTCTCTTCTAATGGAATTATATTTTTTTTCAAAATCATGTGGCCTACCTTGGATAGTTTGAAATCCCATGATTCTTTTCATACAAGGCCACACTCTTGAGATTCATGGTTACTAATATCCTTAACCAATTGTGTTCCTCTACTAATTTAACAAAACATAATTGGGCTCCAGGATCTGGATGAGCCCTAGAAACTCTTGAATCCATCCTTAATCTGTTCATAAATTACATTATAAAATAAATTTATACAAAATTGTAAAGGGTTCATACCTCATTATGGAAGTTGGGATATTATAACTAACTCACAAGACACCATTTCATTTAACTAAACAAAATAAAAAAAGGGTACAATTCAATTTTTAATGGTTCTAGTTATGTTCAATATCAATATAATATTACATTTAATACAAACAACATATATTAAATGAACCTTAATTGATTTAAAAACTCAATATTTTTATCTATAAAGAAAATGAAAAACATATATGTGTCTTATATCTAAAATGAAAATCTATATGAAATAATGTATTTTAAAAAAAACATAAACTAGAACATTCTAATTTAATAAATATACATAATTTTTTGTAACAAGGAGTTTATGCCCACTATCAACATTATTTAATTCACATAATTATTTATTATATACTTCTCTCCTCAGAATATTTTAATTTGTAATACAGATTGTATATTTATTAGTCTAATTAAATTAATTCCTTTTTAATATAAAAAAATATATCATTATAATTTAATTACTTCATAGATTTAAGTGATTCATAGTTTTCTCAAAATATAGATAAAAAAACATCTTTTTATTATTTCTCTATCTATAAATAAAACAAATCATATGAAATTTGAAGTCTCTTTAAATAACTAATCCACATATATAATCCATAATATGAAAATTTAAGCATATTATAACTTCATAGAATATTATTTTAAATATTTCTTCATTTATAGTTATGATTTTAATTTAATACATTTTATGAATTATTGTTGACATATATAAATTATTTATGACTGTCATAGATGCTAGAATTTGAATATTTGATGAATAATATAATTTTTTTAAGGAGCGATTGAAAATTTAATTAAATTTAAAAATATATATTTCCACTATTAAAATTTTTTAGAATGAAATACTATACTAATGAAAACGATAGCACTTAAATAGATATGTGATCATAGAAAATTGTAAATATTACACATGTCATTTAGATGTAACATTGAATAATAAATAATCCATTTTAACACATGGGATGAACATAAAACCTATAGAATGTAAAAATTAATATAAATGAAGGAATATAAGTGTTTAATAAGATTCAATAATTTACACAACTTATCATAAATATATTTTTATTTTACTCATCTAAATACAATCAACATAAAATATTTTTTTATTAATAATATTTTTATTATTGATAAAGATATAAACATAAAAAGATAAATTATACTAGATATTTTTAAAATATCTAAATAGATAATTTTCATTCAAATAATAACTAATAAATTTTGAAAAATAAATATATAATTTCATCTATAAAATGAATATTTTTTATTCAAATTGTAATGTTTTTTCTAGATATTATTTGTCCTATTTCATATTATTTTTATCTTATTTAGTGTTTATATTTTATAAAATAGATTAGGATATTTGAATCCACATGGTTAAATAAGGTAAGAAGATATATTTTTTGTCAAAGAATGGGCCTTCAAGTCCATGTAAAGGGATTGCATTCCCACTGGGTCAATGGTACATGTAATTGGTTTCATGATCATTAGACCTACATTCCATTTACTAAATAAATAAGGTTTGATAGGTGGGTTATCCAATTGTGGGGGCTATGTTCTTCCTTATTGGCCTATCTGTGTGTTTAAATGTAATTGTACCCCTAACCGGATAATATATTCCTTTTTTCAAATAATATATCCACAATAAAAAATTAAATAATGTAAAACAAAGTAAAATTAGTAAATATAACATGGAAAGAATTATTAATAAGTAAATTTATATTTACATATTTTATGAGTCCTTTGTTAGGACTATTCTACCAATATATTATGATTATGTTGTATTTATTATCAATAAGAATTCATATCAATAAGTGATTAGAAGAAAATATTTAAGGTGGTTAGATTACACTTGTTGATGAGTTGAGAGTACTGGAAGAAAACAGAATTCTCCAGCAAGTTGCCAACATATGTTGATTTGTAAATATTCAATGGTGATTGATGAAAACCTTATACTTGGAGTTTTCATGTCCCTCTAATGAGATGATACAATGGGATATATCATTGGATATATTTTAACATATGAAATAGTTTAAAAAAATTTATGGTATGTTACATGATAATGGGGTTTGATAGATTTAAAAATATGTCTATGTGATAATTTATGAATGCTGGTAGTTGAGAAGCGAGCTATGATGAATAGCCTTATTATTATCATTTATAAATACTATTTTTATATGGAATTTACATTTATATGATATAATGTTTAAATAAATATGATGGTGTAGAAATAGTTGTTTAATATATTTTAATGTAATGATGTCACTATTTTTGATTATTTGAATGAATATTTAACAAGGTATTCAATGTTTCATGTGGTTGTATAATTGTTAATATATTGATTTTTATGCTGAATTAAATAGTAATAAATTATTTTATGAAATACTATAAATTATTTAATATGATTTGAAACATTTGAGATGGTCTGAACTAGCTACAAATAGTTTATAGTGCGTTGAGAATTCAAGAGATGATATTTATATGTTCTATATAGATTTGATGATGTTTAGAATTCATTCATTACATCGATATATTTTTAAAAAAAAATTAAAAGGCATTATAAATATCCATCATATATAGAATTTAAAAATTATAGAACAATTAAAGAGAAATTAGAAAAATCTATGTGATAATATGTGATATGTACATAGGGATATATATTATCATAAAAGTAATATGTATGATCACATATAATATAATTTTAA
Source organism: Viscum album (assembly GCA_963277665.1). Lineage (NCBI taxonomy): Eukaryota > Viridiplantae > Streptophyta > Magnoliopsida > Santalales > Viscaceae > Viscum > Viscum album. Next base: position 816,779 of record CAUJRU010000362.1, read on the forward strand.
TATTATTGTAATATGTATGAAAAATGAGTGGATGTAGAATATTTATACAACTATACGTAACATTAGACTAATGATATGTAAGATTTAATAGAATATTTTGAAAATAAATTGAAGGATATATCAACTCTATTTATATGAAACATATTATAAAAATAATTATTTAAAATTATATGTAATATAAATCAAAATATTATGTATGATTAAATTGATCTTCTAGGTGAATCATAAACCTAAATTCAAATGATGTTCTATGGAACTTAATGAAACAAACATAAAAATAGTATGAATGTGGAGTCATGATTAAAGAAAATAATTGAGATGATCTTTGAGGAAGAATTTTTTCCATTGAAAGAAAATTTCACAATAAAATATATGATTAAATGTGGATAGTTTTGTCACAAATTAAATATCTACATAACAATAAAGTTGTGTTGGGAAAAAATCCCTCTTAATATCATATCACGTTTTTTGGGTTGTATTTTATAGACACAACGTGTTGACATAGATTATTGTATTTTCTTAAATAATCCTATAAAATTTATCAGAAAAAGGATACATTGTTGTATTTATGGATAAGTGTTATGAATTATTTGGAAGAGGGTAATGGTTATCCAATATTTTTTATGTATTAGGTGTTTAAATTTCTTAGAGTTTTCTAAATTTTTCGGTGAAAAGTATATTAGAATATCAAAGTTGCATAAAAAAGTTGTGTAAATGATATTTTTTCATGAAAGTTATTTTTTTTATGAAATGTAGTGATTTTAAGCTACAAAATTTAAAATAAAATAAATGAAATACTTTTACAGAAGTTTATAAGACTCATATAAGTGGATTTTCATGAACGCGCTCCATGCAGAAGTGAATTTTCATAAAGATGGTGAGTTGCATATGAAATAAAAAACAATGGATTCATGATTTTCAGTTGTGAAAATTTACAAAAATATTTGTACATGCCTGAAAAAAGGTTTTTACCCTTTACTGTATATATTAATGCAATTAATGAAAATATTAGGTCTCTATATTCATGTATTAATTAGGCTAACATATTTCTTCAATAAGATAATTATTTAAAACAAAACTTTCATGAAGAATGGTGATTATTTTCTAATGAAAAAGAGAGTTTTTAAAAATTTTGGTGATATTTATGAAATTATGATGTTTTATGAATGTGTGTCATCACATGAAATATTCACACCAATTGAGTGATGGTAATTTTTACTAACCTCAAGGAAATTTCACATATTTTATATGGAAAATCTAAATTAATCATTTGGATAAAAAATAATCTTTAAGACATACCAAATGTAGTGTAGTAAACATTTATTCGACTTATTGAGGATTCCACTAAAGGTATAGTGAGTTCACTTTATTACAGAATGTAGGGTAGATTTTAAAAAATTAGTGGCTGTAAACCTGGAGGGATATTGAGTCCACTCAGAACATTTTAACTACAATACACTTTAATGATTATGGTACTTTGGCACATTAACTATGTGCACTACTTGGATTAGCCTTGTTGGGATGGACCAATAAAAATTTGTATGTCCCATGCATTCATTAATTTTAGTTTATATTTTTCTGTGAGAAGAATATAAAAAACGTTTTTTGTTAAATAAGTATAAAACAATATAAAATTCGGTTAATCTAAAATTTCATGCTTCATCCCCACCCCCTTTGGGTATTTAACCTTGTGGATCTATAAATAAGGCATGAGAGAGAGTGAAATTTAGTGAGTTTTTCAGTATTATTATTACTATGTAAAAGTAGATATTAAACAATGAAAAATATTTTTATACACATGTAGAATATAATCTTATGTGTTGATGTTATAATTAAAATGAAATTACTATAACATGACATCATACATATTTGTATTAAATATACATATTGTTTGTAATCTAAAAAGGTAGAATAAAATTCAAGGATTATAAAAATAAATTTAGTATATTGAATATGTTAAATCTTTTTTATATAAATGTCATAATTTCAGTATAACTTAAATGTTGATTTAATATGGGAATTATTTTTGTCATGTAAATTTTTTTGTTATATAGAAATAAATGGGAGAAATAGTTCTGAAAATTAGAATTACAATTTTTATAAAGCCTTTTGTGATATAATGGAGTGATTTAAAAAGAATTTTTGAATCATATTTAATTTAAATTATAGAATAAAAAAAATATTCCCATCATTATGGGTTTCATGGAGCTAACAATTTAGAATATTGGTAAAAAATTCTTTCTATATAATTATTTTGAGATTATATATATGGTTAGTGTAAGAAAATGTCCACTAAGATACTAAATCTAATTTTCTTTTGAATATTTTTAGTATTGAAGAAAAAAAGAACAGAGATCAAATTTATTTTGATATACTATATTGTGTGGTAATGAATAAAAAAGGAAAATGGAGAAATATGTAACAAAATGCCTTCAACATATTGAATATTATTTTGGTACAAAAAGTATAATAAGCAATATGGTTGATTTATTTCTATGTGTGAAATGAATAAAGGTATCCCTTTGATGATTTCTATAAATATAAAGATTAATTTGAGACAACCAAGAAGGATTTTGTTTAAATCAAGAAACCAAATAGATTATTCTACTAAAAACGTATCCAATGGATAATTTTATAATTGAGGAATGATATCATATCTACCTTTTATAGAACATATATGATACTATAATATTGATCACACTTAAATGGGATCTTCCCAATTCTGGTATTAATGAAGGAGTGGTTGCTACATGTACATAATAAGAGATCGTGTTAGTTCTTTCATGTAACCTAGTTTGTACTAATACAAATGGGTCGAAGGTCATCCTCATACTTTTGGTTTATTCATGGTAATAAAATATCAAACACATGAGTTTAGTATAATAACCATCGTACAATATAGTCTTCTACACAGAATTTGAGTGAACATCATAAATCAGTGTGTGCCTTATTTTCTAATTCTCTATTTATCAATACATGATTTTCAAGAATTTTTGGGAATCCAAAAGTGGCTCTAGTAACCCTTAATAGGTGAAAAGAAAAAAAATAAGTTTTAATTATTGATCTATTGATGTTCTATTTCACTACACCTCTCAATGTCACTACCTCAATCGATTTGGAATAAAAAGTTTCATAATATCAATGATTAGACCATTATTTAGATTCAAAATAATTTTATGATATTATGTGTTGAGTTTATCCTCTTAAATTCATCTTGAATTGTAAACTTGTAAATGAAGTATTAGAAAAAGATATAATCACTGTTTGTTCTAATAATATAATGACAATTAAGAAAATATAGGTAAAAATAATGAATAATAAATCCTCTTTGAGAAATGAGGAAAACATATCATCTTCAAAATTCTTCAATAAGGATGATATCATAGCCTTCATGGTTCAATAATATTCAGTGGCTAAATTTAATATATTGATATAAATCAATTTTTCATTAGGTATTTCATAATAATTTCATGAAGAAGATGTAAATAATATTTTATATCACAATTTTCTTATTTGTAAACCATTTACATGTGTGGAAGACTAAATCTCTCAAGAATTACATGACAATTATTATACTGATTCATGTGCCTATTTAATAAATACTATAAATCAATTTACCAAATATGCAATCACTTTTAGTTGTGGATAACTTAGAGAAATGAAGGATGATTTCTCACAAAATGAATAATAATTAAGGATAATAGTTGAAGAATAATATCAAAATAAATTATCATGTGTAAAAATAACCAAATATGTGAATTTCAAAAAATCCCTAAATTTCATAGTTATTGACTTGATCTCAAAAACTAATATAGAGTTCTTAAAGAAAAATAGTACAAATTTGAAGCTAAAAAATTGATAAAAATTAATATTTAGACATTAAAATATTTCATTATTGTCAACTATTATAATTTTAGGATCAAATATAATATAATTATGGACCATGAAAATTAATTTTTAGAGAATAATCATATGAATTAAGATTATTTTTATTGAAAAAAAATATAATTAGATGAAAGGGTTAAGTCAATCGAATATTAAATAATATAATTAATATGAAGAGTCATATGATTGTTTTCAAATTGACACATTTGTAATTTCTTAAATCTGAGACATCAGAAACTTCCATGAAAGTAATTGTTTCCACATATTATTCCATTATCGATCTTCATACTAAAAGTCCTATATCATGTCTCAATAAGATAATTAGGACACTTAATGATAAATAAAAAACAATCCTAATGTAAATGTTTTGATTTATTCTCAAAATTTATTTTTGTGATTGTTATATTTTAATGCATATTGTGACTTATAATAAAAAGTCTAAGAAAATTGTATTTTCATAAATAATTAAAAACCCACCTCATTATAAATGGTTTATTAAATAAAATGTTGAAAATATTTCCACATAAAATATTGTCCAAAATATATTTAGGATTCCAAAATAGAAATAATATAAAGCATTCTATATTGTTTTTAAAATAAAAAGTTTAATGTTTGTTAAATACTACTGAATCTATGAATGTTTTGGTTATAAATTTATTGATTTTTTTATAGTATTTCAATATGTGGATGAAAAAACAAGGCGAATATCAAAGTGGAGAAATCTATGTTGATAAAAATAACAATGAAAAAAGGTGAGAATTTTTCAATATCAAATAATTTTGAATGTATTTATAATCCCTATGGAATTATAAATCAAATTCATATTTTTTAAGATGCATATAATTTCAAATCAATTGATAATGTGTCAAACTAATTTGAATAAATGAGACTAAATCATCTTAGGAAAATTCAAGAGATAAAAAATATGATATTTCATTGTATTTTAATAAAATTTAATATATTGAAAAACTATATTCCCAATAAAATTATTAATGATATTTCACAAAATATAAAAATATTCTTCTATTGCAGAATAAAATGAGACATTGTTGACTATGGAAATCAATACATGACTACTTGTATTGATAAACATGATATAGTTCATCAATTAGTGACCGTTATGCGGCGACAACAACTTCTCCACCGTCGTGACCGTTATTTGAGTTTCAGCTTCCTCTACAAGCCATACCTTTTTTTTAAGAAAAATAAATACCATGTTTTACTTTTCTTTTATTTTGTAATTGAAAATGGTTTTCATAATGTTTTTATATCAATGTGTTGTATTGATATCTTGTGATTGAAAGGTGGAAATGTTATGTTTCCTTTATGCATGTTTTATGTGATATGATTATGTTGAGGTTCTTGGGCATTATTATGAAAACGGGTGGTTCCGTGATAAACTAAGGGCGGGTGAGCCCGATATAGCTCTCCAATGCATTGGGTAACGCGAAGGAGTGAAATGTTAAGGTTTCTCCGAAGAGATTTTAGGGAATATACTTTGATGGGTATTCCAAACGTAACCAAGAGGGTTACTCCCTACGTAAGAATGTTATGAATGCCTCAACTTACCTTTATGTCTTATGATTTCTATGATTTATTCATGATTTTATGTGGTATGTTAATGTGCCTATGTTTTATGGGTAAAGTAAGATTTCATTCTTATGTATATATGAACTCATGTTTCCTTTCCATGTTTTTTTTATAACCCATACTGAGTTTTTATGCTCATCCCAAGTTTTTGAAATGTTTTTCACAGGTCAAGGGAAAGGTACATGATAAGATGATAGAGTCAAGGATGTGTCATGAAATAATCCATGTTTTATTTTAAATGTGTTTCCATTGATGGGAATGAAGAAGACCATTTTCCTGTAACCACTTTGTTTATATGTGGAATGTAATGCAAGTTTTATGATCTAATTCTCTAAAACTCTAAACCCGAAAAGATCCTAAATGTGAAATCTTGGAATAACTCAAAATTAAGTAAGGTTTAAGGTTGGGGCCTTATAGTTGGTATCAAAGGGAGGTTTAGATAACTTTAGAAGTTAGAATTCTATTAAATGATTATCCAAAAATATTTTTTTTTCTTTCAAAATGATATAGCATTTAAAGATTACCATGTTGCTTCATCTAAGACATGTTTGTTCAGAATGGTTTTCCACAGAGGAATCAGGGAAGCAGTGCTAGGAAGGAATACAGAAGGAAATAACCTTCCGAATCAGCATCCAGAAATGGTCGGAATTGGAACTGAACAGTTTGTTGCAGTAATGGCGCAGTTGACTCAGGCTATAAATGGTGGTGGTATACATGCACGAGATCTGCCAGATCAACCGCAGAGGAACATGTTAGTGGTGGAACATTTCATGAGGCAACATCCACCATCATTCAGAGGATCATCTGACCCTGTGCTAGCTGAAGGGTGGATTAAAGCACTGGAGAAGATTTTTGATGTCATGGGGTGTCCAGACAATCAAAAGGTTAGTCTTGCTATTTACCGTTTGGAGGGTGAAGCAGATCAGTGGTGGTCTATGGTTAAAAATATCAGGGACGCCGATGAGATTGATGCTCTTGACTGGGATGAATTCAAAGGTATGTTTCTTGAGAAGTATTTTCCTAAGGTTGTTCGACTTAGGATGGAAAATCAATTCTTGGAATTGAGGCAAGAGGAAGACTCAGTGGCTGCCTATGAAGAAAGGTTCACTCGATTGGCAAGGTATGCTCCAAATTTTATCCGGGACCTTGATAGTAAAATCAATCGTTTTTACTCAGGATTAAAGCCAAAATATCGAAGGGCATTAGCTTCTCATGAGTTTAAAAGTTATGAAAAGCTTGTTCGATGTGCTGAGAAGGTGGAAATGGAGTTTGCCGATGACCAAGTTTTCTATAACAACCAGCAAAAGAAGAGACCGAGGTGGTAGGAGAAAGGTAAGAATTCTTCAAAAAAGTCTGATGGTAAGAGAACTAAGTTTCCAGTTTGTGATAAATGTGGCAAAAGGCATGCTGGGGAATGTCTTCTGAATTCTGGGAAGTGCTACCGATGTGGTAAGATGGGACAAAAGGCTCGTGATTGCACTGAAAAGGATCAATGTGAAGGTAAGAACAAATTTGATTTACAGTTAGTGAAATGTTATAAGTGTAATGAGATGGGTCACTATGCAAACGAGTGTCCGACAAGGAGCTTGAGTGATGGGAAGCAGTTAGACTACAAGCAGAAAGGGGTGGTGAAATCCTTTGCAACAACTTCTGTAGATGTCGGGCCATCAAATGAAGTGGTATCAGGTACTTTGTTTTTTCAGATTATGCCAGTGTGTTGTTTCATTCGGGGTCTACACATTCTTTCATCTCTGAAACCTTTTCTAGTAAAATGGGAATACCATCTCAAGAGATGACTCCTGAACTTTTGGTAAAAACACCTGGGGGAAATGTCGAGGCAAAAAGAATTTATAAGAATCTTCCTATCCTTATCTGTGTAAAGAACCTACTTGCAAACCTTATTTTTCTACCTCTAGTAGAGTTTGATGTTATCCTGGGTATGGATTGGCTCTCTATTTACCATGCTAAGATTGACTATAGAGCTAAAGAAGTTTCTTTTCAGAAAGACTTTCAGTTTGTTTACAAGAATGAACCCTTACTTTTGATAACATATCAAGAGGCCGAGAAACTTGTAAAAGATGGAAATGAATGTTACCTTGCACACGTCATTGAAAATAAAGGAACTGTTCAGATTAATGATGTGCCAGTGGTAAATGAGTATCCTGATGTTTTTCCTGATGAGTTGCCTGGAATAATACCAGATCGGGAAGTTGAGTTTACTGTTGACTTAGTTCCTGATGCTAAGCCAATTTCAAAACCCCCTTATCGAATGGAACAAATTGAACTTTTAGAGTTGAAGGATCAATTGCAATATTTATTAGAGAAAGGTTTCATTAGACCTAGCACATCCCCATGGGGTGCTCCTGTTTTATTTGTTAAAAAGAAAGATGTTTCTATGAGACTTTTCATTGATTATAGAGCCTTGAATAATATCACTGTTAAGAACAAATATCATTTGCCTCATATCGATGATTTGTTTGATCAGCTCCAGGGAGCTCAGTTTTTTTTCAAAGATTGACTTGAGATCGGGGTACCATCAGCTGAAGGTAAAGGAGGAAGATATTCCGAAGACCGCGTTCCGTACGAGATATGGCCATTATGAATTTGTAGTAATGCCTTTTGGGCTAACCAATTCACCTGCTGTATTCATGGACTTAATGAATAGAATTTTCCATGAGTTCATGGATAAGTTTGTGGTGGTTTTCATTGATGATATTTTGGTGTTTTCTAAAATTAAAGAGGAGCATGAAAAACATTTAAGGGTTATCTTGCAAACCTTAAAAGAAAAGAAACTGTATGGGAAATTCAGCAAGTGTGAGTTTTGGTTGCAACAAATTTCTTTCCTTGGTCACATTGTTTCTAAAGATGGAATAACTGTTGATCCTGTAAAAACAAAAGTTGTGGAAGAATGGCCAAGACCCACAAATGTAACCGAGATTCGTAGCTTCCTCGGTTTGGCGGGCTATTACCGAAGGTTTGTTATAAATTTTTCACGGTTATCTAGTCCAATGACTAAGCTAACTCGGAAGGGTGTTAAGTTTATCTGGACAAAAGAATGTGATGATTTTTTTTTAGGAATTGAAAAGAAGATTGGTGAATGCTCCAGTTTTGGCACTACCTTCCAGGAATGGTGATTTTGTTATATACAGTGATGCTTCATTGAAAGGACTTGGTTGCGTCCTAATGCAGAATGATCAGGTAATTGCTTATGCTTCACGACAGTTGAAAACTCATGAGGTAAATTACCCTACACATGATTTGGAACTAGCTGCTGTTGTTTTTGCTTTAAAAATTTGGAGGCATCATTTGTATGGAGTAAAGTGTGAAATATATACCGATCACAAAAGTTTAAAGTATATATTCACTCAGAAAGAGTTAAACATGAGACAAAGGAGATTTCTGGAATTAATCAAGGATTATGATTGTACAATTCATTACCATCCGGGAAAAGCAAATAAAGTGGCTGATGCTTTGAGTCGAAAAAGTAATGCTTCATTAACAATGTTGTGGTTGGAACGTGATCCTTTGGTTAACGATTTGATGAACTTTGGCATAGAAGTTGTTGGTGCAGGAAGACCTTCTGTTTTGTTTCAGGTATCAGTGAGATCATCTCTATCAGATAGAATCAAGCAAGCACAGAAGCAAGATAGTGAGTTGCAGAAAAGGGTAGAGATGGATCAGAAAGGTAAGTTGCCTGAATTCAACATTGATAATGATTGTGTTTTGAGATTTGGGAAGAGATTGTGTGTGCCTTGTGATTCACAGTTGAAGAGAGAGTTGTTATGTGAAGCTCATAGTTCTCCGTTTTCAGTTCATCCGGGCAGTACTAAGATGTATAGAGATCTGCGGGAGTATTACTGGTGGGATGGAATGAAAAGAGATATTGCTGATTTTACTGTGAAGTGTTTGACTTGTTAGCTGGTTAAAGCAGAGCGGCAGTTACCGAAAGGGATGCTTCAGCCTTTACCAGTGCCAGAGTGGAAATGGGAGAATATATCCATGGAATTTGTTGTTGGATTACCGAAGACATCTCGAGGTAATAATGCAATCTGGGTTATTGTTGATCGCTTGACCAAATCTGCTCATTTCGTTGCTATACGAGATACTTTCTCTCTTGATCAACTTTCCCGTTTGTATCTTAAAGAGATAGTCAGGTTACATGGAGTTCCTCTCTCCATTGTATCGGATCGTGATCCCAGGTTTACTTCTAACTTTTGGAAAGGCCTTCAGAAGTCGTTGGGTACTGAATTAAATTTTAGTACAGCTTTTCATCCTCAATCAGATTGGCAGTCAGAACGAACAATTCAGACATTGGAGGATATGCTATGAGCTTGTTCTATGGATTATCATGTAAGTTGGGACCAACATCTTTCTTTGATTGAGTTTTCATATAATAACAGTTTTCATTCCAGTATACAGATGGCACCATTTCAGGCATTATATGGGAAGCAGTGTCGAACTCCAGCTTTCTGGGATGAAGTGGGTGAAAGGAAGTTGATGGGACCAGAATTGGTAGAAGAGATGGTAGAAAAAGTTCAGCTGATTCAGAAACACATGAGAATAGCTCAGAGCAGGCAGAAGAGTTATGCGGATAACCGGAGGAAGGATCTATCTTTTGAGGTAGGTGATCATGTTTTTCTCAAGGTTTCTCCTTGGAAAAGTGTGATGAGATTTGGTAAGAAATGAAAGCTGAGTCCAAGGTTTATTGGACCATACGAAATTCTGGAGAGAGTTGGATCAGTTGCATACCGAGTGGCTTTACCTCCGAGTTTATCTCAGGTACACAATGTTTTTCATGTTTCAATGTTGAGAAAGTATATGCCAGATCCATCTCATGTTTTGAGTCCAGAGGTAGTTCAGCTGGAAGAGAACCTATCTTTTGAGGAACAACCGGTCCAGATTTTTGACCACAGGGAGCAAGTGTTACGGAATAAGGTGATTAAGCAGGTAAAGGTTTTGTGAAAAAACCACATGATTGAAGAGGCAACATGGGAATCTGAAAATGCAATGAGGGATAAGTACCCCCATTTATTCGATAAGTAAATAAATTGCGGGGACACAATTTTCTAAAGGGGGGAAGGATGTAACATACCAAGTAAGTAATGAATAATAGATATTTTTATCTATGTCTATTAATGATTAAGATAGTGTTTTAGAGGCTTAAAATGAAAATAAATCCAATCTTAAGCATGGAATACACTAATATTCTTAAAAGATTGTTTTACTGCCTTATGATGGAAACCCCTTTTTAAATCTATATTTGACAATTTTATAAACTATGTTTGTCAAAATAAACTTATTATTTATGATTGGGACATCAAAATTTACTTTGTGTGAATTTTTGGTATTTTTCTGACAATGTTCATTTTTTAATGAATAGCGAAAAATACTGCATTTTACATCAAAACTACTTTTTAATCTAATTTATTTATATGATTAGATTATCTTTTCAATTGGTCTTAATGTTTAATATGAATATATTTTTACCATTTAATCCAATGGTGGTCATTGGAATCAATTTCACTTTGAAATTGGACTTAAACTAGTGTCAATCTTTTGATACTTATTGTTTCATAAAAACACGCTATTTGCTCTGACAGCGGGAATTAATTATTAAATTAATTAATGTGACTTATATGTTTTGAATTTTTTAAAATAGATTTCATTTTTGAATTCGTAATATCAAATATAGCTTAGGGTGAATTTTTGGTAATTTTCTGAAAAACTCCAATTTTTGATGAATAGTGAAACCACTAAGTGGTACTTATAAAGACTGATTTTCCGTTTAAATGAAATTTTGCCATCATTGTGTTTTGAATTTCAAAAATCCTACATACATGGTTGTCATTAAGAAGTAAAATTTGGTTCAATGAGATTATAATAATTTTTTGGTGAATAGTAACTTATTATGTTCTTAATCGCGATTAGTGGTAATTAGTGTAGTTTAAGGTATAAATAATGCTTTAATAATATGAAATGACCTAGAAACATGTCCCAACTTTATTGGTTGTGTCATGGCCGACCAAGACAAGCCATGGGTCAACTTGGGGACCCCATGGAGACATTTTGGTTGGGAAATGACATAAATAACTTTTTATTTAATGTAAAAGTAAAAATGACACAAACATAATATGTTTCACGAAAACAATTTTTTCATGGGGTTATAAAGATCAGATATTTGATTATAAATAGTCATTGGAAATCTAAAAATATTTCCTACATCATAGTATTTTTTTTATGATTTGTAGACATTAAATAAATTAAATTATTTATGACATAATAATGATGCAGCGATGACATCATTATTTGACGATTTAAATAAAATGGAAAGACAATGTAAAATATATGAACTACACATGGCCAAAACCAATTGGATGAGTGGATTTAGAACCCTTATCACCTTATCCACGAATTATATCAATGTGGGACCTTTTAAAACCGAAACACATTTTCAAATAAAGTAATATTTCTTTACTTTCCAAAAGTGCCTCTCCTCTCCTCTTATAAAAGGCCCCCACCTCTACCTCATTTCACACACTCCTCAAGCCTTTGGCTCAGCCAAACCCTGCCCATTTACTCTCTCCACATCCCTCTCCTCATCCTAGAGGATTCCCTTTGGGCATAATCCTTTCAAAGGAAGCCTTTAGGCTCAAATCAAAAGGAGTTACACTTTTAAAGGTAATTCATTCTCTCATGTTCATTTGTTTTATTTTGCTTCTCCAACCCCCTAAACTCTTTTTATTTACTTATTTTGTAACAACACCAGTATCTTATATATACAAGGATGTTGTTATAATATTTATTTGAGCTACACTCTCACACAACTACATCAAATGGTTAAAGAACATACGGTTTCCGTGGATGGCGAAATTCTGCCTCCCGAAACGATGATTGTTCAATACTCATTTAACACCTTAAAAGGTAGCCATTATGATGTAACTATTTTTATATATGATATATAATATGTTTATGTTTTCCTTAAGCTTCTGTTCTTTTCATTTTGGTCATACCTTTATGGTTTCCATTATGGGTAAACACGATATCTTCATTTTAGGAAGTGCGGACTACCGCCCCCTGAAAGTGATTTGATTCGTTAATACCATATGTGGGATGTGTAAAGGATAAAGTTAATGATATTATATATGTTATTATACTGGAATTATAATATACTCTTATATCATTATGATTCCATTCCAGAAAATATGAAATAGAAATGGAAGTAGCGTTCATGCGTACGTACGGCTTACCGTCTCCATGAACGGTGCATTTCATTTCTTACCTTTAAATGTGATGTAATATTATAAATACATGTATATGATGAATATATATGTTATATATGTTATCCAAATAATTATTATCATTCTGGACATAACGAACCTATGACCAAATTAACAACATGTAAGTGTAAGAAGTCTATTTTTGACTTAAGAACCAAATACCGACAAAATGAACATTATTAACTTAACTGATTACATGATGTTCATAACATGGTATAAAAGGAATAATGAACATGAAAAATATTCATAATCAAGTAGAGATTAACTCAAGTTTATTATTCAGGAGATTAAAGAACGGTCGGGTCAAGTCGGATACGAGGTATGGGACTTCGTCTCAATCTCCTTTCATTGAGACATATTTTGTTTTATACAAAACCTTCTTTTATACAGTGTATAAAACCCTTTGACTTTTACGTTTATTTAAAAGGAATCTTTTTTATACGAATTGTTTACTAAACGACAAAAAGGAATGATTTTGTCGTACGTATGCGGCGACAACGACTTCTCCACCGTCGTGACTGTTATTTGAGTTTCATCTTCCTCTACAAGCCATACCTTTTTTTAAAGAAAAATAAATACCATGTTTTACTTTTCATTTATTTTGGTATTGAAAATGGTTTTCATAATGTTTTTATATCAATGTGTTGTATTGATATCTTGTGATTGAAAGGTGGAAATGTTATGTTTCCTTTATGCATGTTTTATGTGATATGATTATGTTGTGGTTCTTGGGAATTATTATGAAAACGGGTGGTTCCGTGATAAATTAAGGGCGGGTGAGCCCGATATAGCTCTCCAATGCATTGGGTAACGCGAAGGAGTGAAACGTTAAGGTTTCTCCGAAGAGATTTTAGGGAATATACTGTGATGGGTATTCCAAACGTAACCAAGAGGGTTACTCCCTACGTAAGAATGTTATGAATGCCTCAAGTTACCTTTATGTCTTATGATTTCTATGATTTATTCATGATTTTATGAGGTATGTTAAAGTGCCTATGTTTTATGGGTAAAGTAAGATTTCATTCTTATGTATATATGAACTCATGTTTCCTTTCCATGTTTTTTTATAACCCGTACTGAGTTTTTATGCTCATCCCAAGTTTTTGAAATGTTTTTCACAGGTCAAGGGAAAGGTACATGATAATATGATAGAGTCAAGGATGTGTCAAGAAATAATCAATGTTTTATTTTAAATGTGTTTCCATTGATGGGAATGAAGAAGACCATTTTTCTGTAACCACATTGTTTATATGTGGAATGTAATGCATGTTTTATGATCTAATTCTCTAAAACTCTAAACCCGAAAAGATCCTCAATGTGAAATCTTGTAATAACTCAAGATTAAGTAAGGTTTAAGGCTGGGGCCTTATAAAAACATGTTTGCTTATCAAGAAATATAGAAGAGGGAATCCCTTAAAACATGTGTATCCCTAAAATATAATGATGAGTGGAACTTGATACATGAGTTTTTAACATTCACATTTAATTTATAATAAAAACATAAGAAAAATATATAACCTCATTTAGGAAAAAATAATTATAAAGAAACCAAAAGTAAAAAAAGGAGGTTCCGGTTGAATCCCTTATAGAATATCAACATGGTAGCACATAAAAGTAAAAGGCTTTAATGTGAGAGAAAAGGGTATCACATAATTTATACATCATTGGGATAGTATGGGGAGTTTTATAATCATACCCCATCACTGGGAATTACACATAAAAGGGAACAACGTAGAGAAAAATCATGATTAAAAGTGAAATTGATAGGATCACATACATTATGTCTGGTGGCGTTATCCACTAGATATTAAAGTCTTGAATGATACAATAAGGTTTGTTAATTAGATATTATATAACATAATCTATATTTATATTATTTATTAAAACCTTTTTATGTTCATTCATAACCTTTTTTTTGGATATGAGGTTCAATTTCATTGTTCAGGTCCGTTTGTTTCCTAGGTTTTAATGACTAGTTAACTTATTTTCATGAATGAAAAATCATGTAACATGGGGATTTTTGTCTAGAATTGTATTTATATTTTATTATTGAACAACCAAAAGGTTACATGGCTGTAAATTTAATTTGGTTACTTTTAATGATGTTGAATCTTAATATAAATTGTTAGTTATAAATAATTGGATTAACTTGGAGATTTTGATAAAAATAAACATGTTTAGTATTATAATTTCCCATCATGTGTGAAAAAGTATTCTAGAACGTAAAATAATATAAAAATATATATTTTGATCTGCATCAACCATTGAAATGGTTTGATGAATAGTATAAAAGATGATAATGAAAATTGAAAACTTGTCGTCCTTTAATGTTATAAATCAACACATCTCGGATGGTATTTTCATTTTTTGTATAAAAGGATGGGGATGGGGAGATTATGATAAACTATCACATTATAATAATATCATTCATGTTAAATGTATGTTACTAGAGTTATCATACCATTTCAGTGATGGGTGGTGAAGAATGAAACAAGAAAAGAAAATTACATGAAGGAAAATAAAAGAACTGGAAAAAGAACTTTATCTCTTGAGTTTATCTCATTTAAGAGAATCTTAAGGATAATTTATTTGGTGTTTTGAGGAGACTAATGTCTTTTCGACGTGGGGGAGAATCTTGGAGAGTGATTTGGGGAATAACATTGGCATTTCCCTCTAAGCGATTCACACTAGTGAGTTGCAATGACTCATTTTGTCAATTCCCTTCATCGACTCTACCTAGATTCACACAAGATACACCATGAATTTTTGTGAACAACTGGTGTGGAGAGGTATATAAATCCATATCCCTAGAAAGAGAAATTAGGCCTACCGATACCATGAACATAGGAAAATGATGCTTCGGATGAAAGGGTTCTATCTTTGCATCTGGACGTGTTGGCTCTAGAAAGGATTTCTCAGAGTGTCTGATCTCATGACTGGAAAGATTTCCATTAAGTAAGATAATATTTTACAATTGAAGAAATCATGAAATATACACAAGAGCTTCCCATGGACACCCATAGCTCACTCAATGGACTTCTGCAAGGATATCAAAAAAGAATCCCCCATATCTTCTAGAGAACATGTGACTTAAAACAATATAAAATTGAACAAATTTATGAAATTTGAAATATAAAGTCTTATACAATGACTAAAGATAGTATAAATAATCAATGAATATATTTTATGATCCTCATGTGCTTCACATGAATCACTAAGGCCATGTGAAAACACCATGAAATGTTTTATAGATCAAATGAAACTCGTTTGGAATAATATTTATGTCACACAATTTCCACTACACATGTAAAAGAATGTCACACGGTTCCCTCCAGGTAAGCCATCATGGTATCATCACTACTAGAAAAGGGGGCATTGAAGCCCCCCAGAATCGGGCGACCGCCATTGGCGGTCTCTATAGATATCTAATAGCAACCGCCAATGGCGGTCGCTGGCCTTGATAAAAAAAACCCGAGCCTTCCCCCCCCCCCCCGTCGCCCCCCCCCCCCCCCCCGACGCCGCCCTCGCCCCCGCCTCCCGGCCTCCCCCACCACCCCCCCCGTCGTTGCCCCCCCGACACCGACCTCCCCCCCCGCCTTCCGGCCTCCCCCGCCGCCCGGCCTCCCCAGCTCCCCCCGCCTCCCGGCCTCCCCCGCCGCCCGGCCTCCCCTGCGCCCCCCCTGTCGCCGCCCCCCGATGCCGCCCTCCTCCCCCCCGCCTCCCGGCCACCCCCGCCGCCCCCCCCCCCCCGCCTCCCGGCCTCCCCCGCCGCCCGGCCTCCGCCGCCGCACGCCCTCAGCCCCCTCAGCCCTCCCCCCCACCCCGGACGACTCCGGCACCCTGGACAGCCCCCCCCCCCCCCCGATGCCCGTCCCCCGTCCCCTCACCGCCTCCTCTCCTCCAGCTCCACGCCGTCGCCGCCGCCCATCCCCTCCCTTGCTGCACCGCCTTTGGCTCCGGCTCCCCTTCGCTGCCTCCTCTCTCTCGCTGCACCGCCTTCGGCTCCCCTCCCTTTTTGGTTTGTAGCTCAATCAGGTAACATGGGCTTTTAGTTACATTATTATTTTATCAATGGTTCATAAACAAATGATTAATATTTATTTTAAATATATTTGATTTGAAAAAATGTAAATGTAATAAGTATTGTGTAAATGTTTGTTATACAAATATAATTATGGATAAGAGTTTGATTGATCTTCCAAATCGAACGTCTAGAGAATATTTCAATGGAATTATGCAGTTTATTGACTTCACGAGAGGATTTGAAAGTGACTATATTAGTTTTACATGTAGAGAATGTACTAACAGATATCAATTCACACGAGATACTATGAGGGAGCACCTTTTGTTTAATGGATTTCTGAAAAATTATAAGAGTTGGACTCGTCATGGAGAAGAATATGTTTGTTGTCAAAATACAGATGTAGCTCAGATGGATGTTGATGCAAGGATGACTGATCCAATTCATGAAATGCTTACTAAAATGGTACGTGGGTTTGATCCTGAAGGCATTGACATCCAGAATCTTGAGACCGGTGAGATAAATCTTCGCTCTGGTGCAGATCATTATTCGAGGAGGTTTTATGAAGCACTTGATGATGCGAAAACAGAATTATATCCTGGATGTACTTCTTACAATAAACTGTCGTTTATCGTGGAGTTGTTGCATTTGAAGACTTTGAATAATTGGTCAGACACATCATTCGACATGCTTTTGGTTTTATTGAAAAAAGTTCTTCCTGTCAACGCTAAGATTCCTGAGTCGTATTACTATGCTCGTAAGTTGACAAAGAACTTAGGTTTTACATATGAGACCATAGATGCATGTGCAAACAACTGTATGTTGTTTAGAAAAGAAACTGCCCATTTGGATATTTGTACGGTTTGTGGTGCTTCCAGGTGGAAAGAGAACAGGGGAAATAATACTCATCAAAGTCATATTGTGATACAGGGGAAACAGATTGTCGTAAAGAAAATGCGTTACTTTCCCCTTAAACCGAGGTTGAAAAGATTTTTTATGTCATCTAAAGTTTCTAATTTAATGAGATGGCATGCAGAAAGAGTTCATGAAAGTGATATGTTAACCCACATGGCAGACTCTCATGCATGGAAGGATTTTGATAAGATACATCCCGACATTGCTAAAGATGTTCGTAATGTCCGATTGGGATTGGCAGCAGATGGTTTCAATCCATTCAAGTCTATCGTTGGTGCAACTCATAGCACATGGCCTGTGGTGTTGGTTCCATATAATCTTCCTCCGTGGCTTTGTATGA